>JAQFZG010003411.1:0-13710 GCA_034695465.1 Entomobrya nicoleti | reverse complement strand
TTGGTATGTATGTGTATGAGACTCTACGAATTAGTATAGGTCTGCGAATTGGATTCTACCAATTTACCGGACACCAATCAATCGGTATAAAAATGTTACTCGATTTTTATAATGTTGTATTCTTTGGTAATTTTAAAATAAAAATTATTTCAATATATATGGTTAGGATGAGGACAGGTGCTTTTCCACAAAATGCTATCAGGATTCCCAACCAAAAAGGACATTTGTTAAAACGATGTATCCAGTAGATAATAGTCCGTGTGACTACGACAAGGTAAGGATAAACTTAAAAAGTTCAATTCAAATTAGAGGTCACGTCCAATATTTCATGTGGAAACTTGTTTCTCTTTTGTAGTCCTGCTTCAGAGGTCGATGCATTCCTAACGGATTTCAGTTAATGCATGTTGCATCTTCAAAGTGTCTTCAATCTACCAACCGGTTTTCTTCAAATGACTCATTACAACTGACAAAGTGCTCTGACGTACCAACACTACTTGAAACTTTCATGCTTTTGGATAATGCAGAGTTAGGGATATTTCTAGCCACTCCGTATAGTAGTATTAGTGCTAGTTAAAACTCGGACAAATGTTTGATGTCTGCAATGTTTACAAATTGCTATGATTTGGCAAACCAAACCAATTTGGGTTGGGATTTTATAAGTATTGCAAGTGATAGCGATGAGATTCTACTTCGACATAAGCTGACCAAACGGTGTCTAGTAACAATACTAGATGAATTAAACAATGTGGGAATGGGACTTTGTGATCCTGAAGATACGACGTTTCGGTGGAAATTTATTTCAATTAGAGATCCGCCAAGAAACTTATATCAGGTGATGGATTTAAATTTATGTGGAAAAACCAATGGGGATTCTTTGGATATCAAAAATGTATCTGCAGAATATGTAGGCTCAGATATTTGTAATCAACCTAAGTTAGCTTGTACTTGTTACTATTGGTGGATATACATTATAACTACAGTGTTTGCTCTTGTGACAACATCCCTAGTTTTGGTTAACATTAAGCAGCGGAAGTACCTAAATATACTTAATGCAGAACGCATGCTGATTCAGTTTTCCGAAACTCAAACAAATATCATGTAATTTAACAATGCTGGTCATTTCCAGAATTGAAATCTGTAAAAAAAACTTGATTCCTGGGTAATGAATAAATGTATAGTTAACAAATGTCAGTTCGGTTATTTATCATTCATGGTGTTTCATCATCTAAAATATAAGTAGTATTTTGTTTTAGTTTACTGTTTCAACGAAAGAATGCACACACGTATAATGTTTTTTAGATTACAGAAAGCATTAAATATTGAAGCTGTTTTAAAATTGCAGTGGCAAGTTCAATCATTACTTGCTGTTATGCCAAATCGACCACAACTTTATACAATTCTGAGCTTGTAAAAATATAATTTTTGAAGTACATAAATATCTCATGTATACATTCTCAGAGGAACTTTAAACAGTTTAAAAGAGCACAGTCCACACGAGCCTTGACGATACAACGATTACATATGTATTTCAATATTAGGATATAATACATATTTAAATAGTACGAAAAAAGTTGCCAAGCAATTATTACATTTTATAACACAACAGAACTTCAGAACACATGAACTAAATAGTTTTTAAAAATGAAATATTCATCGATACTTAGAATCTACGGCAATCTAACTTTCAACATAATTGTTAAAACAAGTTTCATTTTATAAGTTTGTACACAGCTATCAGTAAAGATTACAACTTAATATATAATATTGCCCAACAACAATTAACTTGAAATTTGTTTTGCAAGTTTGGTGCTTATAGGCACAAGTTTCGTAATTTACCTTTAAAAATTGTTTCTTTGTTATAAAACTGACAAAATAATAGCATGTAAGTTTTAGTTATGAAACTGATAACTGATAGTGATAATAACTTGTTAGTGAAGTTATTGAAGTGTTTTATAAAGCTAACTATTTACTGGATTATTACGTGACAAATTAGCACAATTTTATCACTGCAAACCATTTACAATTTTAGAACACTGTGCGGGGAAATTATGGTTGAAGTATCGTTTTTTACGTTGTATATACTTTTATAGGTGCAGAGACAATCAATTCTTAAATCAGACTGAAAGGAATTCCAACCTTGCGAGTACCACAATTTAAAAAGTGTGCAAGATTTAACAATTTTATTGACGAACGTTAACGTAAATTCAATCTGTAAAATATTACCATAGTAAGTATATTTAGTTCACCATGTCAAACTTGCACAAAAATATACAAAGTATTCTCTTGATATGTCTTATAAATTCTTCGAATTCCCGTAAATTTTTACAATATTTAAACAACAATGTTATAAATGGTGCAGTCGCCCAACACATTTTCCAACCCGAAAAATATTTTTTACAATTCCATTTCGTTCCGTTTGGTGTCATTTTCCCATCAGAACACCAAATATTTACAGAAAATTTATCTCTATCGGAATTGAGTTTACTTATTGTTCAAAAAGCAAATACAAGCTTAAATAATACTTGCAAAACTTACTCTTGCACTGATATTGCAACGTTACTGAAATATCATCACCCAGTAACCATCGTCTTTACTCTGTTACCAAGCCAATCTTACAGGATTTTAACTTTTATATCTACCTCTATGTATCCCACTACAATTTTCATTTTCATCTCATTTGTGTCGACAAAAACAAATGCAAATATAAAAATACTTTCTCCTAGTTGGTACAGAATCATACACTCTCCTTCCGTAAAACTTATTTTATTTGTTTCCGATGACACTGGTGTAATTTTATCGATACGTTTTGTGTGCAAACGTTATTGCAATGACAAGTTGAACAGTGTACCAATAAACCAAACAGATTTTCAAATGATAATTCAGGACCCTATTTTATTCCACAAACGCCATTTTTGGAATGGTTGAGGAAAAGCTAGTGTGGCAAAACTAAATCCCAACACAGTTGGCTATTTCGACAAAACACTTGTACCCAACCGTAACGCTTGTAAGCAATTTGTCAACGGAAGAGTAGCAAAGTTTGCAATCCTCTGCAACTCTATTATAATGATACCGTTGTTACTGGGTTCAACCCACAATATATCCTTTCAATTGTTTCATATGACTAAAGAGTCTAGTGAGGCTGCAAAAGCAATTAAAGAGTCAGGTGAATTAGTTGAGGGGGTATACACATTTACAAAACCAAACCAATTATATTGGTTGTTGTTTGGCCTTTCGCATCATGAGACCTCTAAACGGAAAGTGTTGTATTGTTCTGGCAGGAAGGAAGGAAATAGTCCGAACTTTGGAATTGGGAAAGCAAGCATGTTTTGGATAACCCCATTCAATTTGGAAATATGGATTATTGTGATTGGATTTTTAATATCGTCAGCGTTTCTTTCTTCATACGCACGTGGTTTAACAAACTACATTTATGAAATTATAAGACTATTTACCCTGCTAATATTGCAACCTGTGAAGATTACCAGAGGTTTGCAACAATATTTTTGTATTTGTGTTATTTTTAGTACTATTCAGTTGGCGTTCTTATACCAAAACAATTTAACTAGTTTGGTAACAGTGCCACATCAGGAAAAAAGGCTGAATAATTTATATGAAGTTATTGAATCTGGATATAAAATAATTTGGAAAATTAATAAAAATGAGATTCTGCCTGAAAAACGATTTTATACCGACTTCAAGCTAAGTGGTATAGCGGATAAAATCAATTCCAGTTTTAAAACTACTTCAGGCTCACCGGGAAAGTTTTTGGCTGTTAAGGAAAACTTTGTAAAGTATGCAATGTTTACAAGTGAGACTAATATTCAACGGGACGTGGGCTACACTGAAAAGTTAATACAAAAGTTTTCAGATACAAATGCAACTGTGAAATGCTACTCTACAAATGAAGGCTTTCATCCAAGATCGTACTATTGGCATATTTTCGCAGTTAGCCGCCCTTGGCTTCTTTTATCCATACAAAGAATTAAACAAGCAGGTTTGGATGTCAAATGGGATGGTTGGTCAGTGTTGGCTAGTCAAGTACGTTACAAAATTGCACTAGATAATAAAAACGGTACTCCGGAACCAGATGTAATAAATGGTGCTCAACTGTTTGGCGTTTATATGCTAATAATCCTTCTGGAGGTTGTTGGTCTTTTCATTTTGTTTTGTGAATGGCTTTCAATTTGTGATTCCAGTTTGCTAATATTTAAGAAATTCTTAAAAATGTATTGGCTTCATGTATGCGCGAGAACGAAACAGATGAAGGGTACAGTTCTCTATTTGATTTGCGCTGGTTTCAACAGGTTCTCTCTAAATGTGCAAATATTTGTGAACCAATTGAAAAATGTCTTGTCAATGGTGGCTTTTATGTTTCTTGATGTAATTGATCAGCTAAAAAATGTTGAAAGGTAATTAGGGTATGTATGATTTTTTTTTGTGTTTTGCCCAGCAGACTTCCAGGATTGTTTAATGTATTCTGGAAATAAATAAAAATATATGAAATAAACTAATACACATAATATTTGAAAGACCTTAAATGAGAATAAAATCCCTACTTGGGAAAATTTATGCTAATTTCGACTCAATTTTTTTGCACTGTTAGATTTACGTGTAATAAAGTTTTGCATGCATTTGTGTAAATGAGTAATTTTATGAAGCCAAATTAGCTTGTTGAATTGTAACATAAAAGTTTTTTTTACTTTTTGACCCTAATAGCGTGAAATATAAGCACTCACATAAGTATTATTTCATTGTCACCAATTTTACCAGATTCTCTTGTCCATTCTAAAATTAATTTAAACATATTTAGGAAAAGCTCAATGCTAAGACTTTGTCCCATATATCACATCATTGAATTCTTCCTTTTTTGTTTGATGTAAAACAGCGAAATGGCCAACATAGTAAACCAGGTTTTCAAATATTTCACACATTTCACTATTTTATAAAAGAAAGCGTTGTTTGCCGACAAAGACCCAAAAAAAGCAACCCACATTGTATTACACTCTCCTCACATTCAATGCTACATACATGGTGCATATCCATTGGTAATATAAATATGTATCTGCACTTACACATAAACATAAGCTGACGAGAGACCAGCTAATTTAGCTTAACAATAAATATTTACCGTAAGGATGTAGCACATCCATGGGACAGTATGGGACAAACAAGTTCTGGTATTAAACGTCATTCAGGGACTTTACCATATTTTAGTAGCTCAACTAACATGGGAATATATTACGAGCATATGCATTTATTCTGTATTTCTTTCCAATCTATTCTTAGCCGCATCTTGAAAACCTACTTGTTAAACGCAAAATACTCCATTTATTTCATCAGTTTACAAGTGATGTTTGGTATAGTGGCTTGGTATATGTGTCACTGTGAATATTATATATCTACATTTTTTCTTGTAAAATAAGCAAATGGTCTTGTGTAGTTAGTTTGTGTGGTTACAATTTTACCAGTAAAACATTCTGTGAACGTACTTAGAAAATTGTTTAAAAAGTTCAATTAATAGACTTTGTTACAGAAATAACAGTCGAAATGCCAGTACTGAAGTTAAATCCAGATGAAGATGGTGTAAGTAAACTTTAATATAATATGTTCTCTAAAATAAAATAAAATTCGTCGAAGAGCCTGTAAATTGATTGATATTTTATTTTTATCATACCTACACAGGTTCTACGAGAAGATGAAGACAGTTACACTTTCAACTGGGAAATTCCAGATTGGGAAGGAATACGTGAATATGAGAATCTTGTGACTAGCCAAAAGATGGTATTTGAAACTTGTAGTGTTTTGACGCCATTATTTAAAACCAGGTGGTTAGTAGGACTAAAATCAGTACAGGACGAGGAAGTTCCAGACAACAAAAAAAGATTCGCACAGCTGTATTGGCAATTGCTTGACATCAGCGGAGTAGATAAAGAGGAGACATTGTCGGTGTTTGTGCGGACGAATTTATTAGATCATCAAGGCTTCTCTGAGTACAATGACTCGGTATAAATACTTAATTAACATTTTTTTATAAAAAAGTAAGTAGTTAAGATAATTATATACGGGTGTTTTCTGTTTCTCAGAAAGAAGAAATAATTGGTGTGGGTGACTCCATTGAAGCCAAAAATATACATGCTGAGCTGGAGATCTGTAATTGGTTATCACATTCATACAGAGACATAGTCAACATTTTTGGTGAAGCGAGATATTTTCTTGAGCTGTCAATTAAACGGCCGCCATCTTCGAGCTTCCGAAATGAGGACACGTTTGTAAAAGCGTCTAATGAGCTTTTCCGCAATAACTTTGGGAATCTTTTGATGGAAGGGTCTGATTCGGATTTGAAAATCGTTTCTAGTGACGATCTTGAGTTTCCTGTTCATAAGCTAATATTGAAAGGTGTAATATTATTACGATAAGAAAAACTGACTTCTGAGAAAATTCAACAAAATTTAATTGTTTTAGTTTTATTTTGTTCCGATCTTTATAGCGCAATGTTCCGTTTTTGCTGGAATGCTTAATTGTGATCTGTCAGAGAGCAAGAATGGTGTTGTCAAAACTACTGATATTTCGGGCGAAACTATGAAAATTCTACTGAACTACTTTTACACTGGACAACTCCTACCAAATTGGAAGAACGCTGATATTATCGTGGAGTTTACTTACGCCGCTGGAAAATATCAAATGGGTCCAGTTCTGGAAATGTTGGATGATCAGTTGAGGAAACCTTACGATTTTAAAGCTAAAGCCACACATGTTGACGTTCAACTTTTAAGTCTGGCTGGAAAACTGGATCTGAAAAATGCGGAGAAGAGATTACTACAACTGGTTATTGCGAATGTAAAAAAGATCAATAAGTGTAGTGTGCTTTTTGAGCTTTTAGGGATTGAAACGGATGAGATTTTGAAAACGGCTGAAGAAAAACTTGGTGCTTCTACTGTTCTGAAAGTTTGGGACTGTTCATTTGGTAATCGGGAGTTAAAAGATGTCTTTGACTCAAATGCACTTCTTGTTTTGGCAATGGTACAGGGGAGTTCGAGAAAAATTGAAAGAGCTTTGCTCAAAAGGTTTGCTAAAAGTGTAAGTGAAATTGAAGAAGCGGATGAGTTGTTCAAAATAATAGGACAAGAATAAATTTACAATTTTAGCGATCTTGTAACACTCATTATATTTTTTATTAATGATTTATTAGTGCACTATGGAATGTCACAAGAGTTTTTAGTATGAATTTACAATTTTTGCATGTACAAAAAGCTATTTTAATATAAATACTTGTTAAATCAATTAAGTTAGCCTGTTGATGATGCTGATTAACAACTGATGCTTTTAACATCAACGTTTTTATTTTTCGTCTCAAATTATTACCTTTTTACATATATGTTGAATTAAGATAAGTTACAATGTTTTACATGCCTTTTCAGACAAACTAATAAAGGTAGCATTTAAAAAAGTATAATTGTGTATAGGCTCGTGTAAAGCCATTAAAGTATGTTTAATAACTTAATAATATATTAAATATAATAGGTCGAATTCCGTTTCAGAAATTTTAAGATTTGTAAACCGATTCGTGCACAAGTATTTGTAATGATTAAATAACGTGGTATTGTAAGTGTTGTGTTTTTGTAAGCTTAAATTTAATTTTAAAACCGATAAGTTATTCGAAACCTGGGGTTAGATAAAAAGGTGTATTATATAATGTCGTAGACTCAATTTTTAAACATTACATTACACTCATTTTTATTTAATTTAAGCTGCTATTGTAGTTAAAACTACTCTCAATAAATAGTTAATTAATTCAGTTGTAATATAACAGATTGTTAAATCATTATACTGCTAACAGAAAATGAACATTTTACTTTTGTTTTTGTCACATTTCATAATTTCCAGAATACTAAAGTACGATGTTTAAATCCATTGAAATTAGCAATATTTTTTATTTCCTAATTATCAAACACTACATGAATGTTGTATAACATTAATTTACTTCACATATTATGCTTAACCTGCGGGGTTTTACTGAATAACAAAAACTGGCCGTATTATGAACTGCAAAGCATAACATTTCACTGATTCGTCCTGACGTAGAATTTAACAAGCAGTTAAGTTGCTACAAAAATGGGTTTACTTTTAACCATAATGTAAACACTTGAAACAGACAAAAGTATAATTGAGATTACAAAATAAAAAACTTGTCTTCTTGCAGTCCAAATAAACTTTCTAGTTTGAATATTGGACTGTAATTTAGTATTTACAATTCGAGTTACCAAACTACATTTAATAAATCAAATTTTTAACCATTCTTTGTATTTAGCTTATCCACTAATAGAAACATTGAAAAATGAAAAGTAAATTAGAAAATTAAGTAGGTATATTAAATTATTATTGATCAAGTTAATTGTCTGTACTCTCAGTACACCAATTACATTTTAACACTTCTTAATTTTAAACGCAAATATACAAATAAATTTATACTGGGACCGAAAATTATAATGTTTTCCTGAAGTTGAGATTTTTTTAGAATTCCAAGTATTTCTGAATAAATTAATATGATGATGAGTAGCAGCTTGTATCAAAATTCTAGTTCGTTTTGTTGAAATTTCTTACGAATTCCTAAATTGCATTTGGCACAGGACGGTGTTGTGACACATGTCGTTTTAGTAAATAACCTGATGGAAACTCAGCACGACATATAAAACATAAATGAAGTCTTTCGTCAATTTTTCGCAAAATGTGATTATCAAGATCGATCTGTGATGCAAACGCCATTCCACAAAATACACAATACGTTTCCTTACAATGTGTATTTTCATGTGTTCTCATGATCATTCGGCTGGAAAATGATTTACTGCACGTTTTACACCGATATGGCTTTTCTCCTGTATGTTTTCTCATGTGGACAGTTTTCTGGCCTTTGGAGGAGAATTCGTAAGAACATATTTCGCACTCATAAGGTTTTTCCTGTACGTGACTTTGAATATGACAATTAAGGGAACTTCTCGTTAGAACTGTTTCACAAAACAAACATGTCACCAAATTCGTTAAGTTGTGTGTATATTTAATATGACGCCATAAACTTTGTTTACAGGTCAGTAAAGTTTCACAAATGGTGCATTTAATGGACTTTACAATTGGAAAATGCGTTCCTTCGTGATATTTTCTCTCAGTTTTTGTGTGAAAACGATTTTGGCACAAGTGACACTTGTAGCGTTTAATACTGCTGTGACGAAGCACGTGTTGTCGTAGGACCGTTTTTCTTAGAAAGATTTTGTCGCAAATTTTACAACTAAACTTTTCTTTGTTTGATTTGTGATTAATATTAGTATGTTCTTTGAGAGAACGGTTTACTTTGAAAGCTTTCTCACAATATAAACATTTAAATAGTTTGAGTCCTTGATGAACTGTGTTGACATGTCTCGTCACATTTAGTTTAGAGTCGAATGTTTTGTCACATAAATCGCACGAGTATTTTACACCCCGATGAGCTGAGTCAACATGCCGGTTTAAATTCGAAACTGTAGTGTACGACTTCGAACAAAACTCGCACACAAACGGTCGTTGACCATGATGAACAGTTATATTGTGATAGTTAAACTGGTGATTTGTTTTAAATGTTTTTGGACAAGAATCACAGGTTTTAGGGCTCCTTGGCTTATGTACGTTTCTTATGTGAGCTTTCAGGGATGTTTCCTTGGTAAATGTTTTATTTTCGCATATTGGACATTTAAAAACAGTTTCTGTGAATACTTGACGGTTATCCATTGCTTGTGCTACTAAAAAACTTTTCTATTATTTCAAAGCACCTCAAGCATATTTCGTCATTACCTCTGATCAAGTAGCCCTTTGACTGATTTTCTTAGTTAGATTTTTGATATATTTTGGGAACTTTAAAGTTATGTTGCTACCATATATATCCTTAAATAATTTATCAACCAAGCCAAGAATACAAAATTTATTTATTTGTTTTATACTTGGCTTGCACTCTATCAAATATATTCTAGTTTTATTACTGACAGTGCAATACCAAGCTGATGTATGACTTAAACAAACTGAGCAAAATGATACAACTTAAAAATTAACTTTTAGGTAGACAATTCTTCGAATCTGTCGTCTTAGGTAAAATCAGCATGTTTACTCACGTCAACAAAAGGTACGAAAGGTTTGAGAAAACATTGTAAAAAATATAACAAAACACATAGTAATATATGTAGCTGTACAGTGCATGGTACTTGTTCACATTTATCTCATACACATACTGCTTTGTATTATGTATAAAAATACCAAAGTCGACACCAACAGGGTATGTTTCACTTAAATACTGAAGTACCTAAATTGCTATTCACTTTTGTACTTCGACATGTATATTTGTTAAATACACAATGCTTTCTGACAACGTTTTTTATTAAATTTATTAAATTGACATGCGGAGTGATTATACTTAATGCAATACACTACTACGATATAGCGGCTTAATTTGTGCATGCCAGTGTTTAAAAATACATGCAATGTTTATTGAATAGGTTCAAGTATTTACAATGCAGTTTTTTGACTGACAAGGATGAAGCGCACGAAATATGTTTTTGTGTAAAATTTATGTATGTATACGTAAAGGACGTCTTAACTGTTAACATCATGCTGTTTTTATAACATTGTCAGAACATCTTGTAAAACAGATTTTGTGTTAGTGCCACGTTGTGCTTTGGGTTTAAACATGTGTTATTTGAAGACACCGGAAGTTAGCGTACATGCTAAATCTTGTCTCACAACTTCCACACTTGTACGGTTGTTTTCCTGTATGTGTTGTCATGTGGTGATATATAGATGATAACAAGTAAAACGCCTTTAAACAAAAGCTGCACTGATGCGACATTTCCTTAATATGTTTTCCCATGTCAAGGTTAAGGTTCACCTTATCGGAAAACATCTAATTACAAAACACACAGCTAACTTTAACAACAGGCTCATTCGTGGGATATCTTCTTTGATGACGGCGCTAACCGGATTGCAGCCGAAACATGATCATACAAATTTTGCACTTGTAAGGCTTTTCTCCGGTATGGGTTATAATGTGTTCATTTTTAGTTCGATGAAGCGTATAACGCTTTATTGGAAAAGCTGCATTGGTGGGCTGTCTCTTTGATATGTATTTTGGTGTGATAATAAGATGTGGACGAACGTTTACAAACTTTTTCACAAAATACACAGGAATGTTTCACAGAATCGTGGAAAGATTTGAAATGGTAAATTCGAGCACTTAAAATAGCGGAACGCTTTTCACTCTTGCTGCATTGAAAGGATTTCTTTGTCGGTAAGTGGGCTTTTAAATGTGTTCTCAAATATGTTTTTTCTAGATAAAACTTTGGAGCAAATAATACACTTGTGATATTCCTTTTGGGTCCCTAAAACTATGTTCATATAAATTACTACTCGTAAAAACAACTTTACTACATTGATCGCATTTAAATTCGTTTTTGATTGTGATATGTGCTATATTTTGATAACCTTTTTAGGCCATTCCCTTAAAACGTCTGTATAAATTTTTTGTATACTTCACATGACTATTTTAATTCCCTAATATTCCTCAAAATGTGAGTCCAAAGAAATTTTTCTGCCTTAAACCCTTTTTCACAGAAAATACATTTAAAAGGACTTTGATCCATATGCTTACGAGTATGCATAGCTAATTGAACTTTCTGATCAAAACTTCTTCCACAGATATTACATTTGTATAATTTTTCCCCAGTATGAAATCTCATATGAGAACATTTTTCACTACCGCTGCGAAACTCTATCGCACAACTCGCAAAAGTGCCACTTTTCTTTAGTATGCATAAGTGTGTGACGAAGAAGCTTCGTATTACATTTAAATTCTTTTTCACAAAACACACAAGGCCTCCGTTTACAATTTTTGTGTACTAGGTAAATGTGGTTCCGTTTACAAACCGCACTGCTATATTGTTTTCCACAAATGTTGCATTCATGTAAATCCTTGACCGTGCTATGCGTTCGCTCATGAAGTTTCCTTTCGTGAGTTGTGTGAAAGGTCATGGAACATAAGTAACATTGATGAGGTTTATTCTTACGATGACGAATAAGATGGCGTTGAAGATATTCTTTAGTTGGAAAACCCGATCCACACTGTGTACATTTGAATAGTTTACGATTAGTTAGATGCGTGATCATGTGTCGTTGCAAGTGAAATTTAGTGAAAAATAACTTATTACATTTAGCACATGCGTATGGCTTTTCTTTCAAGTGAACAACGCGGTGGTGGGCTTGTAAATTACCTTTGCTAGAACATTTTATTTTACATGTTTCGCAGGTATACCACACTCCGTTGTGCAGCGAGTTTTTGTGGATCCCTAATGATGAATTACTGGTGAAGGATTTGGAACAAATATCACAAACAAATGGTCTTTTACCGTGGTGAATGGTTATGATATGATTTCGTAAGCTCTTCAACACAATAAAAACTTTGGGGCACTGGTCACACTGAAAACTTGGTCTTGCTGGATTGTGTACAGTTCCCATGTGTAGCTTCAAGTTATTAAAATTACTAGAATATGCGCCACACTTTTTACATTTTACTTTATTCGTAGCCATTTTTACCGTGAAAAACTAGTATGCCTATTCATATCAATTGAAATTTCAACTTTGAACTTTCAAGCACTAATAATTTATCTAAGTTTTAGGAAAAGTGACAAATCGTTAAAAGGTATAAAATAATATTTGAAGATTTATGTGAATTTAACTTATTTGTAAACTCTGATACTTTGTCCTATTTGGATTTAGAATTCTCAATAAAAAATTGTGCCAACAGCTCAATTTTGTGTTTCAATCTGTACCACAATCACCGTTGTATTTTCCAATACAAAATTTGGAAGTATTTACTAAATCGTGATAGCAAAGTCAGGTTTTATTTTAATTATGATGGCACAGTGTAATATTAAAAATATAAAGGAGATGAAGTACAATAGTAATTCAGATGTGAGTGTTTACATGGTAGTACTAATCACACATTGTTTACAAAATTGTGTACATTCTATGCATCACATATGAAATAAACATTACAGGTATAATTTTATTGTGCTAGGTATTCAACATCACCTGTGCTGATATGATATTGTCGGGAAGAAAATGTGTACTTGAGAAATGGTTTGATAGCTTTACTTATTTCTTCGTGTATTCAATGATACACTTATGTATAACGCAATACAAACGCAGACAAAATTCGACCTTAGCGTGTAAAGAGGAGAGGATATCCTTACCTCATGTTGATTCTTTTTATCTTTTTCGTAATCGCATCAACTCATAATGTCAGTGCAGCAGCCAAAAAACCAATATTACACCTGTTATCGAAACCACAAACAAAAACATTTTTTTATTCAGCTAAATACCTGCATTTAAGCGTTTCAAAAACAAAGCTTGTAAATTTGAGAATTGAATTATTACGTAGATGAGCGAAGAGAATCGTAGTTATGCATTTAGTTTGTTTGTCTGTCTGTCTGTCTGTCCGCGCTCTAAATTGAAAACGGTTTAACCGATTCTCTTCAAACTCGGTACACAAACTCCTCACGTCAAGACCTCAATCGCTAGTGATTTTCAGCTTCCGGGGTCAAATCCCCTGGGGTCAGGAGGGGGTCAAAGGTCACATGTTGGCTTATGGGCAATTTTTTTACTGCATATTTCGATAGAGGGATCAAAGTAGATCAACTT
>JAQFZG010003410.1:0-13715 GCA_034695465.1 Entomobrya nicoleti | reverse complement strand
ATTAAATATTATAAAAATTAAGCTAAAGGGCAAGCTAAGGAAAGTTTATATATGTTTTGGGGAAAGTTGGGCCAAGTATAGACATGCTTCGGGGCAAGTTCAGACATTTTGGGGCAAGTTTAGACATATTTTGGGGCAAGTTGAGACATATTTTGGGTCAAGTTTAGACACGTTTTGGGTCAAGTTAAAATTTTTAAAAATTGTATAACTTTGACGTCCAAAAAGATAAAATTGCGTTTGGCATCATTTAAGTGTACATAAACAAAAGCCTATATAAGTGTGAAGGCTGCACCACCTCACATAACAGTAGAGGAGGTAACAGGAAAACTCGTGAGTATTTCTTATCTCTATTGATACGCTCTATAAGCGTAAACAAAAAAGCAAAAAATTGAACGCGGCTGCCTGGTATTGAACGTGGACCCTCAGGTATAACATGAACCAAAATCTGGCGGCTTGACCACTCCACCACTGATGCTTGTTAGGCGATAATAGTACAATTAATGTTATTCCAATGCAATGCTTGTTCAGACTACAGTAGTCGATCTATTCCAATGCTTGTACATTGTACAGACACAGACTGCCGGGTTCTCAATTGTTATGTAGGGGTTGATGTTATCAGAAATGCACCTGCAATTCGTGAGTACGCATGTTAAAAGAATGTTTTATTTATCCCATGATGATCCCTCTTCATTCAGTTTGGATGAATAATTGGTAAAAAAATACGGTGTTCAAACGAAGGTACATATTTTTACGAGAATTTTTGAGTACAGTGTTCATAAAAAAACTATTGCTACTCCTCCTTAAAAATAAGGGAAAATGGTTTTCAGGGCTCTAAATCGGACGTTTCTGCACCCTTTTTATGATCAAAAATCCTCCTTCAAATTAATTATGCTGCACGGTTTGCACCCTAATTATTTATTTATTTTCCCCCTAATAAATATTTATTTGTCTCCTTATTATTAATTTTCAATCCTCCTGTTGTAGTTTTAAGGGCAAATTGATGGCTAGTAGCTATGCGAATGGAATGCAAACATTTTGTGATCAATGGAAATTCCAATTTAATTTAGAGCTCCTTTATTATTGATGGATTCATATTAGTACGCTGTATAATCATCGCTCGTAATAAAAGCTGTTAATAAAGGTATTACGATGGGGAAGTCTCGTAAGTAAATAAATGATACTACTACTGTATTTTTGGGCCTTGTTTATTTCAGGTTTTCCCCTATATAATATTTGCACAGCTTTATTCCAAAGATATGGTGACACTGAACTCCTTCAACATCCGTTTCCTTTTCAATCGTATAATAATGATACTGTCTAGGTTTATGAAATACGAAACTTTCTCTGACCAATAAAGCAGTTAAGGTGATCCACCAACCTACATGTAAACCTACAAAACACCTCTTCAAAAAATAAACCTGCTGCTGAAATCAAATCTTTCATACAAAATTTCACAGTAAAGCACATCTAAACTAATTGACGTCACAACTTTTCCGTTTTCCATTATTTTATCAGTCTGTCTTGCAATACCAAGTTAGAAGGACGCCTAATAAAAATACTCACAAAAGAAAGCATTAAAAAAGTTAAATATTCATTAGACACCAGTAAACGTGAATAAAAAAAATAATCATCAACTTTACATCCAAAACCGCTTGGATTGCTTACAATGAAGGCATTTTTTCTAGTTCTTCTGCTCGTTTCTTCGAGCAAATCTCGTCGTAAGTTTTTTTATAATTTAAAGCACAAATCACTATCAATTAAAAAAACAATAATTTATAAAATGTTGATTTTTTTGTAAAGGTTGTGAAATGGAGATGAATTGCACCCAATGTACAACCCATTACTGCTTCTTTGTCAAGCTAGCCAACCTAAACATTTGTTTGGAAGATGCAATAAGGTTTCAGGAACCAGTGACCTTGATCACCAATTCGGAACATTGTTCATTTACCACAACAATCGTGCCATTGGTATCATCATCATCATCACCACGACCACCGACTTCACAATCACCAGCCTCGCCATCAAATGGTTCATATGTTTTTACGGTTATCAGTCAAGAGAAAAACTGCATCATAATCCTCATTTTGTTGAGTTTGGTAGCAGCAGCTTACTTTTTACAAAAGAAGAAAAATGTGAGGGAAAATGGTTATGCTCAAATTGTAATTGATGAGGTTGAAACTAAATGCTAAAATGTATTTAACATGACATGCAAACGCATATCTAATTTTAGTAAGATAGTCATAACGTTAAGCTCCATGTAGTTTAGCTACGTCGTTATGGTCGCTATTAGAAAAGGGGTTATCTCAATAAACTTTTACAGTAAAATGCATCTGAGGCGACAGGAGTATTTTAAAACCACTCTAAAGAAATTATTGATTTAAAATGTATTTATTCGTAAGTATTGTTACGAACCATTAGTTCTAAAGCAACGAATTACGTTAGTGTAACGTTTAGAGTTAAATACGAGGAAGATGTTAGTTACTAATTTAACTTGACTACTAAATTAACCCTTTGAATATTGTCAGCAAAATAATTCTAAAATTGTTGAATAAACTCACTTAAAGTTTACAAACACCAACAATGTGTAATACGAATAGATTGTTTGTGTATATTTATTTTTTACATATTAATGCATAAGTGCTTGTTTGCTGGCGTATCACGTTCCCTGTTACATATAAATTAAACTGGGTTCTCTTTTCCCCTTAGCTTTAAATTCATGGACTTTTTTTGTGGTTCTAGCGGTGCTACAATTAGGAAATGTTGTTCATCAACGTATTATTGTGCGTAGTGGATTTCCACTTTAATTACAAGTTCGAGTACACTACAAGTTTAGCAGCATATTTTCGTTAATGAATAAATTATTAAATTGTAGTGCACTATAAAATAGCAGTCTATGCCCTGCTAGTTATCAAATAAATAAATATGACGATAAAGGAAACGTGCCACGTGCATACGTAACCTTAATTTGAGCTGGCATTTATCTCCTACGCAGGTTCACGTTTATAATAAATTTGGCACATTCGACCTAACCTTTTGATTACTGTCAGATAACCAATGACGATGATACCACGCGTGCATTGTATAACTTTCTCGGGCCACCAACGTGATATAAATCATGCCATTAAAAAAAGGAAAGTAACAAACCGCCTCTTCGAAAACCTTTATGCCTCAAAATAATAATTTCCTGTTGAAAGAAAATCTTTCAATGCAAACATGCAAAATGTTAATGGTCTACATTTAACACTTCTGCTTCCATTTCCGTTCGATTTTTCATATCTTAATGTTAACTGTAAAAGGGTAACTATAATTGCGTTATGGCATGTTATGTGGTTTCCTCTGGTAAAAGGTCAAAACGAGCAGGGTGACAGGATATAATATTTCCATTGAACCAAATACCATTAGATTCTAGGACTGAACTTTTCTCCGGGTATATATAAACAGTCAGCTTTACTAGTCGTTATCACAGAACTACTTCAGCAGTGCTCAAAGCACAAACACATCTGTCGACAAGCTTTATGAGAATTTTTAACCGACTGTGTTTAAAATTGCCTTTAAACATAACACATTATTTAAAGTCGAATCAGACCGGTCCAAAATGGTCTTCCAACCAAGATTACTTTTGGTTTATCTCGTCGTCTTCCTCTATTTCAACCCGCAGTTCATTTCAACCCAATTACTGTCAAGCCAAGTTCTTGGCAAAATAGCGGAACTTGATATTTGGAAGTCATGGTTACCGGAGAAAGCGGTAGGTATAAATCGAACTATGGGTTGGCTCACTAACGTTATAAGCTGGCTCCTTATAAGCTCGTTACCTTTACAGAATCTCAAAAAAGGACAGCAAGAAACCGCACGTGTCCACCCTGACGAAAAAATACTTGATAAAAAAGATGAGCACCCCGACACCAAAGAAATTGAAGACTTTCTCCGTCGCCTTGAAAACAAATACACCAAAATTGCATTCGGAGTGTTGGACTCACAAATTGAAAGTATGCTAATTGCTAATTTGCCATGTAATCTGCTCATAAACAAGGCTGATCCACTCAACCATTTTTTAAAGGTTGTTCATTTTGTTTAAATTTTTCAGAATTCAAGAGAACTCTAAATACGGAATTCCTTAAGGCGGTTTCTGCTGAAAACGGGATACGTCGTGATGAGAACCAGAGTGACGACCTTTTTGAGGTGTACATCCAATTTCCAGTGGAATGCTTTCTCGACAGGGAAAAAATGGATGGGATTCAGTCTCAGATAGTCGAACTAATCAACAGGAGTACTCAACAGGGCATCATAAACGGGTTAATTTTCGAGGTATCTTCAATCCAACCTCCTTTAGAACTACAGATGAATGACACCCAAGCAGTTATTCTTGGTGTTAAGAAAATGAAAACGTTTCTGAGCGAATTGGATTCCAGATATGGGTACAAATTCAAGTTGGGGTTATCGGTAAACTCTTTAAAAGAGTGTGGGTCTTCCATGAAGGAGATTTTGAAAGATATTACATCCTTGTTTGACTGGGTTCTTTACAAGCATGATGCAATAGACACTTGTTAAGCAAAAGGACAGGCTGAAGGATTCATCGATTTATGTCAAAATAATTTTCCTGGTTAATCATAAAATACAATCAGTCTTTGAGATTAAAACGATGTGAATCTGTCTTCCTATCATTATCCATTCCCAGTACAAAGAACTCCCTTTCTCTTTGGAACTTCATGTTCTTGGGTATATAGTATGTATGATACACAGGCCACTTGTGGCATCTGATGTAATTAATTTAATTAAAAATTATAAGGTTCAAATCAGTGCTTCATTGGACAATTGTAATTAATATCCATGTATGCATTTTAATAACCTTGAATAAAACATTTGAACTTTGCAAGTTATGCAATTAAATGAAGCTATGACATTCAATTTATTTTTTACATGGCACTCCAGAGAAATTCCATCTCTGCATTATTATTTTCGTATTTGAAGTCACCTTTATCATGCCTCTAAAAAACATCATATCCATCATATCCATACCCATATCACTAGTTAACATGAAATAGTAGGCTTAATAAATGTTTTCGTGAATAAACCATGCGTTGATGGATCACCTCCACATGCATATAATTTACAAAGAAAATTATCTGTTAACCTAGAAAATGCATATAACGCATTACGTCCTGTCATGTTATGGGATGAATTACATTATAAAAACAAGTCATGATAAACCATAAGGAAAATACGTAGATGAACGAGAAGAGTAAAAGTAATAAGCCCACGACATGTGAACTTTGATCCTCTCCTGACCCCAAAGGGGTTTGACCCGGGAAGCTGAAAATCCCTTGCAATGGAGCTCTTGACCGGAGGAGCCCGTGTACTAAGTTTGAAAAGAATCGGTTGAACTGTACTGAAGATAGACACTGATAATGTCTCACTCTTATCGTATTTATCGTATGTGATTGCCTTCAAAAATGGGTGGCTCATCTATAGTCCATTGAGCTTTACAGCTGTTTTAGTTAAAAATTTCAAATTCTCGTTCGCCAAAATGTGGGATGACAATGCTTTTTAAAAAGGAAGTTGTGGAAGTGAAAATTTGAGAAAAATAAAGAGATATGGGCGCCAAGTTATGATTATTATTACTCAACTGACTGACACATTAAGACTTACATTAACACTATTCCAGCTTATCATTAGTATCACTTTGTTCAATATTTAATTTCCAGTAGTGTCACATTTTTCCGTTAGATCTAACTTGCATAGCTGTATGATAACTTGTTCCAGCATTTTTTTTAAGTTTTCAGTTTCGATTTTTTTTCTTGTGGCTCTTAAATCGTACCTTTGGCATATATCCTAATATTTTTTCCAGGGATTTCGCTCACATTTGTCCCTGGCTCTTTGCAAAAACCTAATAACTGACCAGGGGCCCATTTCTTCAATCCAACTATGTTTTACCACAGCCACTTGCACCCAAAAACCCATATCTGTAAAACAAGTTTATTTATTTTTACTTTTATAACGATATTAGTACTTTACGCTAATGATGAGCAGCTGAAGCAGTAAGGTAGACAAAGACTACTGGTGGGAATTTATTTTCCGAGTTTGCTGCTGGAATGGAATCTTATGGTGTTGGATGCCGCGTGGGAGAGTTTCTTGGATATAGTCATCATTTATCACACACACATTTGTACTCATATGTGTTAATGCACGGTATCACGTTTTGTACAGGAACATTTATTAAGAATGCACCTGCAATAATTGAGTATGCATGTTATTATGTTTTATTTATCGCATAACTTACTAGACATTTAGGTTGGATGAAAAATTGATAGTAAAAAGTAGTAAGTTGTTCAAACGAGGTATTTTTTATACAAGATTTAAGGAATACAGTGTTTTTGTAATGTAGCTGCCAATTAAAAAAAATATGCATAATCTTGAATTTTTTTAGACTGTCAAGATTAAAACAATTATTTGTACTCATTTGGACAATGTTTAGTAAGGTTTGTCAACTGATTAAAAATGGATGCTTAGAAAAATTAAAACAAGTTAAAAAAGAGGATAATATTAAGTGTAATTGTATTTCCTCAATTTCGTTCTCACCGGAATTTCCAAAGATGATACTCTACTTATTATTGTTATTAAAAGCATATCATTTGGATTCCAGTAATAATAATGATTACTTGTAAATGAGTAAATGATTTTTAGATAAGAAATGAAAATTTAAACAAATTTCGAACCAGTTCCCCTAAAATAAATTTGATCATAAAATGTTTTAATTAGAGTATTAATTATTACTTCATTACGCATCATATTTGGTAGAAATTTAAACAACAACTTTTAGCCAGTTGACACATAACTCAATTAAAATCAGGTAGATTTTCGTAAGTAGCTGGGACACAATTTAAAAAATACTTTATAAAATAAGTATTTAATTATCATGCATGCCCAATATATACTTTTTCACTTAGGTGTGCTGAAAAACGTACACATTTATTTAAATGCCAGTTTGGTTTACTTTCTATGATTCCGTATATCAGGCGCAAAGAAAACGTTCCTGGAATATCTGTAATCCTAAATTGGGTTGACATTTAAATCCCCCACAGTTTCACACATCCACAAAACACAAATTGTTATACAGTCTGGATTTTTTGTACGATTATATCTTACGCCAAACACACACTTGTATAACGCCAATGTCTGCTCCATTTCCGTCCTTTTTTAACCCGACAAATATTTCATCCAAACTAAAGGCTGGTCACACACCCAAACTTGGTATATTCACGAAATGGTTACCTGAGAAAGTGGTACATTAAACAAGCAAGAGAGTAATTTACAAAAAAAAACATTAAAACATTTTCTGGGTTTTCCAGTCTCCAGAAATGGGAAACGACACGATAGCCACCGCACTTGTCAAATTTGACGAAAAGGTAATTGATAAATTAGTACGTGGTAATAAAATTGGTACGTTCAATTGGAAAGCAATACACAAGAATCGTTCTTCAAGTATCACACTCTAAAGCTGAAGGTATGACAATTAAAAAAATAGTGTAACCATAATTAACTTCAACGAGTTAATTAAACTTAATTACTTTAATATTTCAGTGTTCAAGGAAACCCAAAGAGGGTAACATCTCTGGTCTGGTTCTCGAGACATCCTTAAATCATAAATTAAATTTGTATATATTTCGTATAAAAAAGGTACCCTTAAAATGCATCATCAAAAGCAACTATTTATACTTGTTTCTTCCGAATGTACAATAATTATCCATTATTATACTCAACGCTTACGACAACTTAAATGGGATCGAATTGCAATAAAATTAATAATCAAGAAGGAAACTGAACTTAGTTCTGCTGTCTTTGAAAATAATGAAGGCTTATCCCAAAAAAATAACACATTTAATTTTGCACGTCTCCTCCGTAACATGTTGTGTTTCAGCACCGATATAAGTTTTAAAAAACGTATATGTCCAAAAACCTACACATCATACATCTATCTACCACGCAGTTATTATATTTGTGAATAAAAACATTCAAATAATGATTGAACAAACACGTTATCAAACACTGTCAATTTGATGATCCTGGGTCTAAATCCATGAAACCCTAAACTTTCTCCGCTACAAAAGTCATTAAAATAATCCATCTATTAAATATCTGTATAACCTTACCCAAAAAGCCTTCCCTAAAATGTAAAGGCTTTAAAACTGCCGCTGCTGTAAAGCATTTTACGTCATTATTATCCTGCTATATTCAATATTTGGTTTCTTCACTTTCTAAGATTTATGTGTTGTTTATCTGATATTTCGTTTCCCAACCTATCATTCATGGACTCACAGTTATGCATATCATTTTCGATATATTTTATTAAAAGTTTAAAATATATCACTTTTTCTTAAAGATTTTCTATCCATACTTGTATAAGGACAAGTGAGTTTTATTTTCATTCAGTCTTGCAAAAGAGCGAGTTGGAAGAGCTGATCCAAAATTACCTTTTGTCAAAATCATCCAAAAGTGGACAAGACTGCAAAAAAATTGAAAAAAATGAAGACAGTTTTTCTACTTTTGATTCTTTCGTCCAGTGAGGCTTATCGTAAGTTTTCATAATTATTTCACAATCTTAACATAATTTTATTTTGTACATTTAACTAAAAAATATATGGCTTTAAATTACAACAGGTTGTAAAATAGAGATGACCTGCACGGACTGCACAATCCATGACTGCTATTATGTTGAGCTGGCCACTATAACTGCATGGAAGAGGCAATAGGCTTTGAGGAACCAGTAACCTTTAGCATCAGCCCAGAAGATTGCTCCCTCAACTACACAGACACCACAATAGCAAACCCATCTCCAACATCTCCACTTTATAATTCCTCAGCCATCAAAACAAATGGCAAGAAAAAGATGGGGAGCATGATCATCATCTTGACGATCATCGTTGTCACAGCAACTTGCTATTTTAGAAAGAAAGCTGCACCAACAGAAAATTGTTTCGCTCGCTTTGCAATGAACGAGGCAGACTTCTACATTTAAATGGTATTTAAAATAGAGCCGTTCTTACATGTAGTGAGTAGGATGGTGTAATTTAATGTAATTTGTAAAGCAAACAACATTTACATATGCCATGAATATATGCAGTTATGTATGTATGTATAATGATAAATTGGGGACTCTTAATCAGGCCCTTATAAGAGTGAAACATGTAATTAAAGTAATAATTGGCGAAAAAATTAAAATAAACTGTAAATAAAATAAAGTATAACCGCAATCCAAATAATATATTTGTACACGGTCCCTTCAAATTATTATCGGTGACTCCATATGTACAATGATGTATATTTAACTTGTGTCATATTCATATTAAAACTTATAAAGAAATAAATATAAAACTTATTGAACCACCTAAAAAATTAAACTACAAGATAAATAATTTAATTGACATAATACCAAATTAGTTTTTTTCCTGCTAATAATCGTACAAATAAGTATGACGCAAAGGAAGTACGCTATCAGAGTGCATAAATAACCTTAATTTTTTGGCATTTATTTCCCTCGCAGTTTAGCATTTTTGCTTTGCTGACGTAAAGAAAGCGAGAAAACAAATATAAATATTATGCGACTACACAACTCAAGGAACATTCTGGATACTGTCTCCGTAATGACGATTATGACTATATATGGATCATCAAACTTTTTCGGGCCATCAACGCAATTTTCAATTATATCATTTGAAACATGCACAGTGAAACGCCGCTTTGAAACCATTCAACCTAAAAAAATAATGGTTTCCTGTTGGAAGCAAATTTCTTAGGTAACCTTACGATTATTGAATATGTAAAATATTAATGGTAAAAATATAACGTCAATGTTTCTACTTTTCTATTAGATTTCCCATTTGTTACCTTTCACTGTTAAAAGGTTAACTATAATTATGTTACGGTTTGTTATGTGGTTTCCTGTGGTAAAAGGGCAACATAGGCAAGGTGACAGAAAAGCTTGACCGACTCGCATCTAAAACACAAGTCCATCTGACAGCCAAGTATAATTTCATTCAAGCATTCTGGGACTCAACTATTTTCTGGTATAAATAACCGCGCTTTTCTTGTCATTCCCACACATCTATTTCAGCAGCCCACGAAGCATAACATATCTGGTGACTAGCTTCATAAAAAAAACCGAAGGCGTCTTTTAACTTTACAGATTATTCAAAGGCATCTTTAAAATGGTCCTCCAACCACGACTACTTTTGGTGTATGTCGTCATCTTTCTGGTTTTCAACCCGGAAGATATTTCTGCCAAATTATTGTCGGATCAAACCCCCAATCTGGATTTCTTAAAGTCATGGTTACCGGAGAAAGAGGTAGATTTAATAAAAGTGTGTGGGTTGAGCCCACTAAGACAAAAACATTTAAATAAGCTATTTATCTTTCCAGACTTTGAAAAAGAGAGAAGACGAAGGAACTGCCCTTGTTCAATTTGACGAAAAAATAATTGAAAAAGTACATGAGCCATCCTACACCCATCAAATGGAACAACTTGTCGGTTACCTTGGAAAAAATTACACAACAATTGTACTTCACGTATCACATTCAAAGTTTGAAGGTAAGTCGATAAAAATTAATATCGCATGTAATTTACAATTTTCTGTGCATGTCATAATTTTCTAAATGTCATTTTTATTTTTGGTTTATCCTTGTCAGCATCCAAGAAAACCCTGACTACCTTATTTCTTCAGGCGATTTCTACCGAAAACCGAATACGACATATGAAGAGTATCAATCCAGTTAAAGTTTACATCCAAATCTCAATAAAATTCTTTCTCGACACTGAAAGTATGTCCGAAATACAGTTTTTGATAAACGGGCTAGTCAACTTAATTACTCATCAGGGCAACATACACGGACTCATTTTCGACGCATCTCTGATTCAAATTCCCGTACAACTTGGGGCGCATCTCAATAAAACTATTCATACTGCAGTTTATCCAAGTATCAAAACATTTAAAACGTATCTGAAAACATTGGAGCCTGCCATCGGCTACGAATTGAAGTTAGGACTATCGGTCAACTCTTTGATGGAGTGTGAGTTTCTAATGACTGGACTGTTGGCTGATACTATATCATTGTTTGACATGGTTGTCTACACATATAGTGAAATAGACATTTGTCAACGGAAGGAAGAGGCAGAGGGATGCATCGAACTATTTCGAAATAAGTTTTCTGCTATTTCATTTCAACGGATAGAGGGACTCTTTGGGATTAACACCAAGTGAATGTTAGAGGAAACTGGGATACTCATTCGTTTTGAAATTGGTATTAAGATTGTTTTAAGTATTGTTATTTTTTAACTTGGTCTTTGAAAAAGTACTAAAGTATTCATATATATTATATATCCATTATTTTCCTTCATTGGTTAAAATCGGAACTAATCGTTCTGAGGTAAATAGTATGTATGGTACACAGGTCACGTGTGGTGGTATCTGCTGTAGTTAAATTTTAATTGAAATATGTTTAAGATTTAAATCAATGGTTAATTGACTAATTGTAATATAACTCATGCATTCCAAAAAATACAAAAAAAATATTAAAAACAATTCATTGCTATTTATGCAATAAAAAAGAGGCTCTTAAAAACCATTTATTTAGCGATTATGGAACTTTCATCCTTGCATTATTATTTATATTAATAAAAACATATTTTTTTCCGGAGCAGAAGATACCTTAAACATGCATACGAAGAATAAAAGATCATATCTTTTGTCGACTTTTATTATTGGCGACCATGAAATAATTATTTTAATCATCCTTCGGTTTTTTGATGTATACACCAAGCATATAGAAAATAATGCAAATGCATGATCTTCCATGGGGTTTCGATCTTGCAAACCAATTGACGTCACAATTTTTTCTGTGCATTTCGCTTTCACTTTCGTTGGTATGCTGCAGTAAATTATAGTGATGTCTTGTCGGTGGTTTGGTTTCTCGAATTTCATTACATTACGGGGTTTCCTGTTTTATAATTGGGCGGGTTGACTTCAAAGTGGACATAGTGCCGTTAAAACTAACCACCGGGAAAATTCTTTGTCATAATCAAATGCATTACAATTACATCTCCCCTCCCCACTACAGTAATAAGGTTACTGTAATTGTGACTGAAAACATTCACCTTTTCGAAACATTTAAACCTAAAAAATGATAATTTCCTGCTAAAAACGAAAAGTTTAGTTAGCCATATAAATATCTAACCGTTAAAAAATAAATGGTATACCTGTACGTGTACCGTCACTTGACCGGAATTTTATGACCGGACGACATTTTACATAAATGAAATTTTTAAAGAACGACATATGACCGGAAGACATATTACATAAATGAAATTCGGAAAAATTACATTTTATACAATATACAATTTTTATTTTGTTTCATAATTCATAACGTTATAATATAATATTATCAGTTATAATATTCAAGTGGACTCTGCAAGTAAACATTCAACAGTGTCTACTGTCGATTTATGAAATGGAATTATCTTTCCTAGCCTTTCATCTAACAACTTATACTTTTTGCTACGAGTTGCACCAAGACCCGTTAAAATTCTCATAAACCGATTCGTCGATGATCACACAAAAAAATAAGTAGCATTCTTATATTTGGAATTGGCTTGGTATATGAAACTATCACAAACTAGGAGCCCATTTCCTTTTGAGCTGTCAATAAATCGTAAATTCTTTTTCTCAACTTGGGAATCCATGATGCTAATTTGAGTTCTCCGAATGAAATGAACCACGAAATGGAATTCTCAGAAGCTAGTTAAGCCCAGTTTTAGGTTTAATATCCATAAAATTCATTTTTATGTAAAATGTCGTTTTTAATTATGTAAAGTGTTGCCCCTTCTAAAAATTCCGACCATCTGACGTTTATGTAAAGTGTCGTCTGGTCAAGTGACATAGGACCATACATGTAACGTGAAGGTTGCCTCCATTTCCACCGGAATCATCTCACCTATATTTTCACTATTAAAGGGTAACTGTAATGGCGTTATGTGGTTTCCTGTAGTAAAAGAGCTAAACGAACTGGGTGAAGAAGAGAAAGTATATTTTTATAAAAGAAAGGTACAATTCCGGCGTATACACCCGCGTATTACAATTCATTCTCACAGAGCACTTTCAGGAGTACACGAAGCACAAGCACATTTCTTGACAAGCTTTATAAGAAAAATATAACTGTCGGTATTTACACTTGTATTCAAACGCAAAAATAATATTCAAACTCAAATTGAATCCTCCCATTTAAAAAAAAATCTAAAATGGTCTTCGAACCAAAATCGCTTTTGGTTTATCTCGTCATTTTCCTGGCTTTTAACCCAGAAGACATTTCAACCAAATTATTGTCAACCCAAACTATTGGTAAATTACCAAAATTTGCTGACTGGAAGTCATGGTTTCCAGAGAAAGAGGTAAGTTTCCAGATTCTAACTGTGCGAGGAGCTGATGTAAATAAATACTTACAACTTCGTTAACATTTTT
This sequence comes from Entomobrya nicoleti, assembly GCA_034695465.1. NCBI lineage: Eukaryota > Metazoa > Arthropoda > Collembola > Entomobryomorpha > Entomobryidae > Entomobrya > Entomobrya nicoleti. The sequence continues at coordinate 210 of JAQFZG010003410.1, read as the reverse complement.
TTAGACTGTCAAAATGGGAGAGGATGGAACTACACTTGTCCACTTTGACGAAAAAGTCAGAGATAAAAATAAGCCAAAGTACGCGGCACAAATGAAGCATCTTGTTCGTTTTCTTGGGAAAAAATACACTAGAATTGTGGTTCGTGTATCCAATCCTAAGTTTGAAAGTATGTCAATTTTAAAAGTACTTCACTCAGAATATCGGTTAAT
>JAQFZG010003409.1:0-13716 GCA_034695465.1 Entomobrya nicoleti | reverse complement strand
AACTTTCGATTTTGACCTTTGACCTTGGGGTTTGACCTAGGGGGCTGAAAATCAATAGGGTTCTTGCCCTTGACCATGCTGACCTACAAGCCAAATTTGAGCGAAATTGGTCAACGCGTTCTTGAGTTATCGTGCTTACAGACAGACAGACAGACAGACAGACAGACAGACAAACACGATCAAGTCAATACTCCGCTGAGCTTCGCTTTCAGCTCCGTAATAAACCATTGTAAGAATTAAAGTACACTTCTCCATGGAAAATTACAAATTAAACTGGATAGCATAATGTTGCATAAGAATAAATATTTTTTTCTGGATAAAAGTTTACCGCACAAAACAGCATAGCACACGCATTTACATCACACATCCCATAATTAACACAATGAGTACATTTTCACATAATTTATTTTGACATTTGTGAAAGATTTTTAAAAAATCGATGTATGATGGCTGCTTATAAATCACAATCAAATTGGCTGGAGAGTCCATACCCATAACCGTCACAAGCCCGTTTCCAACATCCCATTTGCATGCATTGGCAAGTTGGATTGTTAGCAGAGTTTACATGTGAGCAACGGGTCTGGACCCGTGACCACGTTTCCAGTTTGTCCGTTAGTAATCATCACTCATCATTACAATTCATCTTTCATTCCAGCTTTGTAAAATAAAATGATGACAAATTAAACAGCAACAATTTTGTTTCCGCTCGCGCTCTACCATTTACTCAATCGGAGAACAAAAAGCAGAGTGAAACGAGAGGAGATTGCTTTCTCTCGTCCTCCTGTCCGCATCCTGCAACGCACCCCAATTACCAATTACGTCAATTCCACTCCTTTTTACAGATTAATCCAGGTTGTCTTTACGCGACAGATTTTACTGTCACTTCTACCACTTGCTTGACTAGCTCACCAAGCTTGACGTGAAACGAAGGTATTTATGGTTCATTATCGTTGTTCATCATTATAACAAGCGCAATTCTAATGGATCATATTACCCCGAAGAGATAATGTGAAATACCTATCCTCCTCCACAGCAATTGATGCAACATTTTGCAGACGCTTATTACGTCAATTGGAGAGGCTGCCCAGTTTGGAGAAAAGAGCAGAAGTGCTCAACGGACCTTTTTAATTCGACCAACTTTTTTAAAAAAACTAATTTTTGAATGAAATGGGAAAAGAAATGCATTTTTACAAAATGACTTAAAACATCATCAAAAAGGCGATTGACTTGTGTATCAGCACTTCTTTCATTTTAATTCGTCTCCCTTCTTCACACAAACCAACTTTTCATTCGAACAGACTGCAACCTATTGCATAATGAATGATCTCAAAAAATTAACTAACTAGCTAATCTTTACGAATCCGTAGTAAGTAGACTCACATCATTTTACATCCCCACGCGACAAGGTAGAGTTGCAGTCCGAGTGAATAAATTAATCTAAATTCTTCTTGAGCAGCATTTTAGATGCCGGGAAATCGTTAAACTATCCTAGTCCTCTATCTAAATGATAGATAAGCCATCCCATTTTGATGATTGTTAGTGCATTGGGAAGAAGATGTTGGTGTGCATGATAAAAATGAACGTGCCTTTTCATCTTGGCTAATGTGGTCATTAGCATATTTTAATTGGCTTATCCCGATTGAAGGCATGAATGTTTCAATGAATGCAAATGAGATGGAGGGGTCCATTTTTTAAGGTTGATGCACAAAAAAGTCGAGGTTGCTACTCTTCTTCCATCTTATCTACACGTTGGAGATGGCAGGCTTGACTGTGTAATATTGGAATGCTGACTGCATGAGACAGTCTCAAGATGAGAGTGATCGGAACTATTTTAGTAGACTTTTTGAGAGTGCTGCGTGCACTTGAGTTCATTTATCTGTAGGCATTGCTACCTGGCCAAGCAAACCCACTCTACTTTTTTCGTGCTTACTGTCCCATCCGTAAATCTTTGCAGGACAATCCAATATTTCCAATGAAATTAATTTAGCACAAAGCCGCCCAAAATTTATACTCATCATAACTTACAGACAAGTAGCCTGTTTTTTTAGTTTTGATTCTTTAGTAGTTTGTCGGTTTATTTTTATTTTTTAAAGCTGTGAATTGATCAATGCGAAAAATATTGAGGTTAGCATTTGAAGGTGTTGTTGAGTGAGAAGGAAGGAAGTGGTGCTTTACAATTTGTTAAAATGTAAGTTAACTTGAGATTGTGTAAAAAATATTAATGTGCTTGGTTGTGTTGATGTTTTGTCGGTATTAAACACGCTCTTGTGGAAATGTATTCATTCTCTTTTCTTTAATATTTTTGTGTAGGTCTGAAGGAAAATGGACATGCGTGTTCTGTGGGGAAACACCTCCCAAACCAACTGTTCATCTGCTGCGTCACATTGAGGAAAAACCGTTCCACTGCTCTGTTCCAGTCTGCGGACAGGAGTTCAACACGGAGGGACACAAGAAGAGACATGAACTGATCCATGGTCAAGAAAGGCGTTTCTCGTGCGATATTTGCAACAAAGCATTTAAGCAAAAGGAAGGATTGTCAATGCACAAGAGGGTCCACTCAGACGAGAAAAGGTTTCAGTGTCCCCAGTGCAACTACAAAACTAACCGGAAGTTCACCCTCAACCAACACATCATGTCATGCCACGAACGCTTACGACCTCACCAATGCAAACTCTGTGGAAAATCTTTCGCCCAAGCTGGCACCTTGGGAGTTCATATGCGAGTTCACACCGGCGAGAGACCTTTCAAGTGCTCAACTTGTCCAATGGACTTCGCCACATCATCAGCACTTCAAGATCATTCGAGAAGCCACAGCGAAGCTCGTCCGTATCCCTGCTCAAAGTGCAACAAGTCATTTATCTATAGGAGTAACCTCAAGAGACATGAGCAAGTGCACTTGAATGGATGGAAATTCCAATGCGACATGTGTCAAAAGGAGTTCAACCAGAAAAGTGACTTGAAGAATCACAAGCAACGTCACGATGGACACAAGACATTCAAGTGTCCGCTCTGTTCAAAAAAGTTTGTGGCTTCCAAGGATCTTCGTCAGCATGTTCAGACGCATACTGGAGAGAAGCCCCACAAGTGCAATGTCTGTGAGAAAGCTTTTCGTGCAAAATCAGTGCTGGATGACCACTTTCGGAGCCAGCATTTGGGCGAAAATGCGTACATTTGTCGAAGGTGTGGCAAGGAGCATGGGACCAGTGGGTCTCTCTCCTGGCATAAAAGGAACTGCAAAAAAGGAAAGGCAAAGAATGTCACTTGAGCATGCCTTCACATTTCACATTGTTTTCGCTGCCGTTAGACGACTACTCATCTCAACATCTTAACCTTCCTCATAAATTCATTCGTGCAAATGATTTCTTATTTCTATTCCTTTTTGTATTTTTGTGTTCCTAGTCGTATCTAACCATTTATCATTTATTAGCAATTAGTGTCATTTTCGTTACATTTAGTCGTTACGTTAACTTTAAAAAAATAGATAAAATGATTTGACAATACCTTTAACTTTAATGAAATTCCGAATAAAGAGATAGTGTAGATATTAAACTGCTCATTCCTCAACTTTATTTAGTTTTCCATATTTCCAAAAAAATGAATAGCATTCATTCTTTAAATGGCTACATTAACATTCACTGTTTGAGCAAAAACTTGTTTCATCACAGATTGCTATACATGCAAATCATTTGTCATTCGGATATACTTACATTTGTTTAAGCAGTTGATCTTCATCCAAATCAGTCCACTCTTCACTTCGGAGTTTCTAGAAATAATTTGGAAAGATAGTTAATTTGTGGAGCGAGTGATGCTCAATCTGTCTTCGTAAAAGTGCACATCTTTTCTGATTCCGACAGCCTTCTTCCAATCTTCAATCACCATTTACCATACACACTTTACACAGTCTTCACACATAGGTATTATATTTAACATGCATTGTCATTGTCGCCATAAACGAAGCAATGAGTGAAGTGAGATATGCTTATCTTCTTGTGTCTTGGGAAGTCGATGATTTATTATGAAATTACTGTCCGTATGAAGACCATCCAACGATAATTAATTAAACCTGATTACTCTTTAAATTAATTGATATACAGATAATGACGATTTGTAATTGTGGGGTGAATTGGGTCATGTCTGAAGCAAAAGCAGTGTGAACCACGCTACAAGACAAGACATTTTCTGTTCATTTTTATTCCAAAATGATGCGTAGGATAGCGCAGTGCAAGTCAGAACAAGCTGAACTAAATTACTCACGAGACTTCCCTATTTGGCCACTCAGCAATACTTCCATTCACTCAGCAAGTGCACCTTTTCCAAGAGAGCCCTCATCTTGTCATTGGGTTTGCCACGGGGAACGAGACCTCGCACTTGGAGACCTTTCACCAATCCAACTTTGATCATTTATCTTAGAGCTCCACTTGAACACTCACCGAAGTCAAAATCACGTTGATAAGCTGTTGTAGGTTAAGGAGTTACTTGGGCGTTCCGTCACGTCCACATAATCATTATGCTAACCGCTACCTCCCCCCTTGCTGGCATCATGATCTATTTGTTATGCATCTCATCATTACAAGACGCTCGCATACTTGACATTCTAACAATAATGGTAGTTGGTTTGGCAGGTGCGGATAAAATGAGCACACCTTTCCCCAACAAGTCGATCCTCTGTAACTTCCGGTGTGAAGAAATCGTTCGTGAAGAGAATATTATCCACATTTCACTTCAGCTTCCGGTGTCCAGATAATTGATTAAAGCTTGAGAGTATGTGAGAATGGAGACAAGTGAACTAACCATTCGTCAAAGTACATTCCCAAATCAACACCTATTTGGAATTTCGAGTGACTCGAAACTGGGATTCGAGTGTATTCGACTAATCCGAGAAGTGCTCGAGCAAAATGTTTGAAAAAGAAAGAAAGCAAGAATCGTTGAAAAAGTGTGAATTGTCTTTCTTCTCAATGCTTTCTTTTGGTGGAAAGCCACACAAGCACCATTCTCCGCACGCCCCGTAACGTTTTAGAAAATGTTTCATTCTTTCCACATTTCATCATCCAGTCATCCAGATGAATACGCCATTTAGTTTGTCCAGTTCACATGACTTGTAGGGAGGAGCTTCTCTCGTCTGCACATCGGCCAGATATAAACCACTCCTCTCTCACTTCCCTTGCCAAATTTCCCCTCTTCCAAAAAAAATCAAACAAATTGCAAATTAAAATGAAATTGTGTGGAACGGAGTAAGCTATTTAAGTAATATTTTGTGACAATATTTGCGAGACTGAAATGAAAATGACGAAAGCTTGACTGGAATTAAATAAGCTATCACTTCACTACTCTTATTTTTGAAAAGGAAATACATTTCTGGAATAGTCGAGTATCTTCTTTTGAAAACGTTCACCTTTCACCTTCATAAAAATGTCGTAATTAGATTTAAATATTGTTTAGAGCTAAGGGAACAGACTACATACATGTCAATTTAAATAGATATGCAACTTATTCACTTTTTTGATTCAATTAACTTTTAATTATTTTTACTACAAAAATGAGTTCGAAATAAAAAGAGATAACAGTCTTAAAACAGTCTTAAAATCAACATTTAATTTGGCCACAAATTAACAATCATTATCTGCTGGGTACACGCAAAAGGGTTATCCATCATCTAAAAATACGCCACAATCCTATATACTCCCTTCCTCGTCCCACCTTACGAACACTTATCTTACTTGTCATACCGATACTAATTGTTTGGGAAAACCCAATGATTACCAACTTGCTAAACTTCAGTCTCAACAACAGTACCTCAAATATCCATTTGAATTCTATCCGCATTCTGTCGCCGGTTATCTGCTTCTTCGTCAAAACAGTTGGCAAATTTTATAATTGGATTGGACACTCGGCAAGCCAAGTTTCTTTCAAATTGGAGGATGTCTACTTTACTGGGTTTGTGGCTAAGTGGCTATTCAAAGGGTTGCCCTCACCAATTTTTCTCAAAAAAATCATAAAAGAAAATTGAAAATTGGAAGGATGTTGCAATAAAGAGCCAAGTTGCTAGTACATTTTCTGCTGTCAGTTTAGCAAATATTTCCGACGACTTGACTCATATTTGGAATGCGTTCAATTCAAGTGACTTATCAAAATTGATGCTGTAGTGTAATCGTAAGTACTCGTGAGAAAAATAAATGTTTTATACTACCAATATCAGTTAAAAATTATTTCATTTATTGGTGTGTACTAATTAATTAACTAATTAGTGACGCTTTTGCAAATTAAAGTACAAGTAGTTTATAAAGTGACATTTGGCCTTTAACCATGACATTTATTGACTTGCAACTCAATTAACAATAATTATTTCTTCAAATAAAAAACTAAATCTAAAAATAATTATGAAAACAATTACCAAAAATATAATACATATTCAATATTTAAAAAATTAATGATAAAAAATTAACTATAAAAAATTTATAAAACAATTAATTATAAAAAAATAAAAAGGAAATAATAAACAATTAATTATAAAAAAAGAAAAAGAAAATAATGACCAATTAATTATAAAAAAATAAAAAGAAAATAACCAATTAATTATAAAAAAATTAAAAAGAAAATAACCAATTAATTATAAAAAAATTAAAAAGAAAATAACCAATTAATTATAAAAAAAATTAAAAATAAAATAATAAACAATTAAGTATAAAAAATAAAAATAAAATAATAAACAATTAATTATAAAAAAAATAAAATAATAACCAATTAATTATAAAAAAAATTAAAAATAAAATAATAAACAATTAATTATAAAAAATTAAAAAGAAAATAATGAATAATTAATTATAGAAAACAATTAAAAGAAAATTATAAAAAAATACCATAATTTTTTTATTAATTAACTAGTTATCTTGGCAATTGGTTTTTCTCCTGAAACTCCAATGTACCATGATCGGAACCCCATCGTCGGCGTTTTCAGTAGGCTCAACCATCCCATCTTGAAGTCTCCAACGGTCCTCGGAATAACCAAGTTATCCACTTCCGATAATGATAAGCCCAGTAAAGTGACAATGATGGGGCTAATCCGCTGAGTCCACTGATATGCTCCAAATGGCTCCAATAGCTTGATAGAATCCTGCTATGTCCTTCCTTCAAAGTCGCCAGTTTCATTTTTTGGGGGACACGCTTCCAGAGGAACTCGGCGTTGCGCAGGTCATCTTGAAGGAGGTAAAAAGCTAACAGCTCAGTGTACCCTACGACACCAATGACATCAGGTTCATTTTTCAGCTCTCGTTGCTTCAACTTGCTAATCAGCTCTTCCATCCTAAAAAACAACAATTATAATATAACACTAACAGCACAATTAAATTATTAAATAACTTCAGCTTTTAAATGCTTAACTACATTTAAAATTATTTAGTTAGCTTACCAACTTGGATTGGTTGGTTTAAAGCACAGGAAAAAAATCAGCTGATCACTCGTCCAAGTCAAGTCAGTTCACTGGATTGTCTTGCTGGTTGGATGACACCTATCAAAAAGTTATACAAAAAGAAACCAATAAATAGCAAGTTTACTTAATGTTATTTAAACTTTAATTAATATTCGGTTAATTAATTATTATTTAACACTTTACTTAAGACTCCCAAAAAGAAAGACAATCACACAAACAACAGCAATGTAGTTTACTGACCTGTTGAAGAGAAACGTTTTGGACTTTTTTTTAAATAAAAATACTACCACACTTTTATATTTTGATGATGGGGTGTACTAAAAATTATGAATGCATGTATTTTAAAATACATTACTCTTTCAATCAGGAAAATGATGATGGAATTTAAATTTATTGAACTATTTTGCCATTAAAATCCGATACAAAAATAAAATATTTTTTCACATTTTTTTGTAAATTGGATAACTCTTTAAAGTTATAATATTTTCTCACGGACTACCTTGTGTGACTACCTTTTGACCAAGTGTTAATTAATTATTTATTACAAAGTAGCGCTAATTAATTGTTCCAGCAAACCAATTAAATATAAAAAAGAATATACAATTAACTGAAAACACAAAATAAAAAGATTAACTAAATAAAAAATAAATGAGTACAATTAACTAACTTAAAAAAATTAAAATAAAGCTAACTAAATCAAAAATAAAAAAATTAAATTGACTAAATCAAAAACAATTGAATAAAGTTAACTAAATAAAAAAATTAAATAACTTATGTACAAAATAATTAAACAAAAATATTTAAATAAAAAACGAACGATTTTTTTAAAATTAACTAACCATGTAAAAATAAAATAGACTATAAGCAATTAAATTAAAATTATCCAACCTGGTATGCACCCCAACGACGCCCTCCTCCAACTCCCTCTTGCGCAGCTCAACACTAAAACTCTTCCTCCAAACGACACTCTGGCCCACCCTTTTGACCTCCTTAGCCCTTTTGATTAATTAATTGTTGTGCTAATTAACTTTTAATTGTGGTGATCAAGTCGGAAACAATTATATCAGAATTAGGGAGACGTCAGCCTGAGAGGAATGTGGTATGTTGTTTTGTTGAGATGAGTTGAGTGAGGCAGACAAGTTGTTTCTAAGCTCAGCTGTGAGCTGATTGGACTGAGGAGCCACCTCCTCCCCCACGAGAATTATGGAGGGATGTGCCGTTGGAAGTGGAGTGGTTGTTCAGGGAAACCTCCACTTGAATAAATAGCATGGTTGAATGGCTGCACTGCTCGAAAAACTTGCGCCACTCCAAAATGTGAGCTTTGAGTATAGTTGGATTGGACTGATTGGAGGCGACCGATGCAGCATATTTTTCCTCCTTCTTTCTGTAAAAGATAAATATTTTTACATTGAGAACTTAAGAAAATTAAGCAATCATAGTTAAATAAAAATTGATTGAAAATTAATTAAATGTCAATTAATAAAAGAATAATTACAAAATTAAAAGAAAATTAATTACAAAATAAAAAGAAAATATTACAAAATTAAAACAAAATTATTGAAAAAATTAAAAGATAATTAAATTAAAAAATTAAAGATAATTAATTAAAAATGTAAAAAATTATAAATGTAAAAAGAATTAATTAAAAATAAAATTAATAAAAAATTAAAACGATAATTAAATAAAAAAAATAAAACGATAATTAAATAAAAAATAAAATTTAATTAATTAAATATGTAAAGAAAATTATTCAAAAAAATTATAGAAAATTAATTAAAAATTTAAGATAAAAATCATTAAAAAAATAAACGATAATTAATTTTAAAATTACCAAGCTCTCCACTTCCGCTGATGATAAGCCCAGTAAAGTCACGTCTTCAGGGCGAATTGACGAATAAGCTGTTCCAGTCAAACCGATACTCGTTACCCGACCCGAACGCTCTCGAAATATATAATATTAAATAAAAAATCAGGGAAATGAACAACTGAATTAATTTTTTATGGTTTTACCAGTTAATTTGACACTGCTGAGTCCACTATTATGCCCCAATGGCTTGATGGAATTCTGCCATGTACTTCCCACAACGTCGCTTGCCAACGGTCCACGCGGCTTCGAATTCGGCGCTGGTCTGCTTTATTGTTTGGGGAACACGCTTCCAGAGGAACTTGTCGTTGCACAGCTCATCTTGAAGGAGGCAGTCAGCTAACAGCTCAGTGTACCCAGCACAATCAACCAAATAATAAGCATCATTAATTCCAACGTTCTCCGTCCTCCTCTGTATACTTCTGTTGATAATAATAATAATAAGTGGGTTTCCCCTCCCATTCCACCTCAAATGCCTCCGCCAAGGGCGCTAAGTCATTTGGATGAACTCTATCCGACATTCTGAAAAAAAATAAGTACACAATAAAAAATTTATAGTCGTGTATTTTAATTCATTCACTTCGTTTGGTTGAAAAAAAAGCTGATCTTTATAAAAGTCAGTAAACTTTGACTTCATAATAATTAGTTAATTATCTTTTCACCAAAACAATGCTTATGTTGATCGTCTAATACTAATCTGCTGAGCTGAACAAAGCTGATTTTAAAATGAAATTTTTACCGCGCTTTTTATTCGTGACTATAGGGGCATCCTGAGCATTATCCATGCATATATTTTCGAATACATGGTATTTTCAAGCATACCTGATTCTCTTTTAAATGAATGCTGCTTTTAAACTGTTGAATTAACTATAATGAAACTTTACGACCTAATGCTAACAAAAATGATCATCGTGTAAATTGACTCTTCTCATTAAGCTTTGTCCCCTAGAGGAAAAATCTGGAACCCAGGCGGTACCTAAGCGTTCGGACTCCACAAATCTCAAAAAATGGTCGAGTCTTGTTGCTGTAAAAATAATTCCGTTTTGGAATTCGATATTTCTCAACAACAGAATTTTGAAGAAAACTAAATACAACTAAATAGAACCATTATTTATCTCTCAGAATCAGAAAGAATTAAGATAATATCTTTAACCGTCTTTGCGGGAGGCGTGACTTTCGAAGTCATGTTTTGAACTTAAACGTGCCCTAGCCCCCTTGTATGGGGTAAAGTGGGCCAGTCTGCTGTCTTTCCGTCAAAAGTTTCGTAGTCAAAAGGTTTTTTCGTCAAAGTACTTTTCACAAACTTAGATAGGTCATTTCGTAAAAAATGTTGATGCAAATGATTCATTCATATCCACTGCTATTTCGACTTTCGACAGCAATGTTTTTTTTTCCTTTAATTCGTCTTGCATCTTTCTCTCAGTCAACATGGTATCGTCTGCGCTAAACAGCTACCTAGCATCAGTCACTTTGAAAGATTTTAAATTGAATGAATTGGTTATAATTTGTAATTTTTGGCTATCTAAATTTTTTGGCGAATAAACCTATTTGATGTATAAAACTTTTGATGAAGCAACTTTTGATGTGGGAACCTCTTTGTGATTTTTTTTTGATGTATAAACCGAACACCAATTGGGCCAAATGCATGTTCTTAAAATTATTACTTACCACAAAATACATCAGATAAAATATGTTTCTAAATTTTTCCAGAAGAAATGTGAAGAAGGATACAGGTTAGATGAAAAGTTCGTCACTTTGGAAGGCATGTGGCTGTGTAGTGGAGATGGGATGATGTGCTGCATTTTGGGATTTGAAGGAGAGCCCTCATCAAAGTTTGTGGCGATATTACCATTTGTATTCCATTGTCAATTGTCGACTATGAATGCTACAGGAGCACAGATACACTTATTGCTTGACTGTGGATTCGAGAAAATAGATATAAAGTGTGTACGATAAAATTATGAGCGTGTCCCTTCTTATCTTTTGGCTAATGCATTGTGATCATTTGCATATTTTACATAAAAATTGGATTGAAGACATGAAAGTATTCAAATGGGTTGGAGGAGTCCATTTTTGTCAGTTTGTGCACAGAGAAATATCTAGGAAGCCACTCTTCTTATCTTGAACTTTTTGCCTTTAGTGACGTGGCTGAGAAATATTGGAATGGTGTGCATGGAATTGGGATTTGTGATCGAGGCTATTTTAGTAGGCTTCTGGTTGTGAAAACGTGCACTTCTCAAGACTGCTCAAATACGCTTCACTTTTTTGTGTTTGATGTGTAATTTTGTTAACGAGGATATTCCTCTACTTTCACTTAAATTTGCTTTCCTCAAACTTGACACAACATTGTAATAATCATAGTCGTATTTAGTTATTGTTAGAATAATACAAGTTTTAGTTGTGATTTTGTGAGGGAAGCTCTTTTAACTTTGAAGCTATTGTTGAGTGGGAGAAGCAAAGCGGCGCCTTAGAAATTGTTATAATGTGAGTTTCTTTTAATCATGTCAAAAATAATTGCTGTGGTTGTGTTCAAGGTTATTTGAAATATTTGTCTAAACTATTACTAATTTGTCTGCTATTTATTATTTTAAAGGCCAAAAGGGAAATTGACATGCGTGTTCTGTGGGGAAACGCCTTCCAGACCAACTGTTCATCTGCTTCGTCACATTGAAGAAAAGCCGTTTCACTGCTCCCTTTCTGTCTGTGGACACGAGTTCAACACGGAAGCACAGAAGAAGAGACACGAACGGATCCATGGTCAAGAAAGGCGTTTCTCGTGCGATATTTGCAACAAAGCGTTTAAGCAAAAATCTGGTCTATCAAAGCACAAGAGGGTCCACTCAGAGGAGAAAAGGTTTCAGTGTCCCCAGTGCAGCTACAAAGCTAAGCGTAAGGAGCACCTTAAGCGACACATCATGTCATGCCACGAACGCTTACGACCTCACCAATGCAACCTGTGTGGGAAATCTTTCGCTGAAGCGGGCAGTCTAGGAGCTCACATGAGAGTTCACACTGGAGAGCGACCTTTTAGGTGCTCAACTTGTCGGAAGTGCTTCGCCACAACATCAGCACTTGGAGATCATTCGAGAAGCCACGGCGCAGCAACGCGTCCCTTTCGCTGCTCAAAGTGCAACAAGTCGTTTGGAAGAAGGGGTTCTCTCAAAAATCATGAGCGGGTGCACTTGAATGAAAGGAAGTTCCAGTGCGACTTGTGTCACAAATCATTCAACCGGAAATCGATTTTGAAGGACCACAAGCAGCGTCACGATGGACACGAGACATTCAATTGTCCGCTCTGTTCAAAAAAGTTCACGACTTCCACTGATCTTCGGAGTCATGTTCAGAGGCATACTGGGGAGAAGCCCCACAAATGCTCTGTCTGTGCGAAAGCCTTCAGTCGCAAAGATAGGTTGGAGGACCACTTTCGGAGCAAGCATTTGAGAGAAAATGCGTACATTTGTCGAAGGTGTGGCAAGGAGCATGCAACCAGTTCGAATCTCTCTCAGCACAAAAGGAGCTGCAAAAAAGGAAAGGCAAAGAATGCTGCGTGACCATGACAATGCCTTCACTTCGTTTTAACTTGCTTTATGACAAACACCCACCTCAACTACCTTCCTCATAAATCCATCCATTCATTTTTGCAAAAGATGCTCTATATTCCTGTTTGTATTTTTTAAAGTTATGTAAATTCCTAGTCGTTCGTCTTATCTAAACATTTAGTATAGGAAGTAGTTTCTATTCGTTACTTTTAGTATTTAGTACTAATTCTACAGAAATAGACAAAATGAATTGACATTACCTTTAAATTTAGCTACTTTATATGAAATTCCGAATAAACAATTAGTGTGTATATTTAACAGAGAAATTCATGAGATGGCTATCCACCTTTTTCGTTTTCCATATTTTCATGCAATGCAAGATGCGCATATTTTGTACAAAAAAATGACTACAATAAACCATTGTAAGGATTGAAGTACACTTCTCCATTGAAAATGACAAATTAAACTGAACAACACAATGTTTCATAAATATAAATATTTTATTCTGAATAATTTACAGCATAGCATCATCATAGCACACGCATTCACACTTTAATTTTACATTTCTGAAAGATTTTTTTTGTAGGAAGATTGATGGCAGTTTATAAATTACAATCAAAAGTTGGCTTCAGGATCCATACCTGGAATACATATTTCAAAAAATAAAGTTAACATAATTATTACACATGAAATTTCTCTACATTTTAAATGAATAATTTTTTTTATAAAAGATTACCCTTACTTTTGGTTTAATCATCATCATCACTGTCATCACTTACAGGTGTATACGGACTATAGCGACACATCTTTGGTGCCTTCGGCTGTGATGGCGATGACGGATCTGAGAACAGATCAAGGTCCGACTCGTTGAAAGAAGGGGCCGTATA
>JAQFZG010003408.1:0-13716 GCA_034695465.1 Entomobrya nicoleti | reverse complement strand
GCATATTTTGGCCAAATTATCGTGCATATTGCATACATATTTTGGGCACTCTACTTGCATATTTTCTCGTACTCTGGCGATGATACATGATAATGGTTCGGTTGAGTTGAGATCAGCTACTCTACATGTTTTGGTGTTTTTTAGGCTTTCACATTCAAAAGCATTTTTTTTAGTCAAGTCAGCGAGTAAAGTAAACAGTCACTCACTCACGTCTCTTGTTACTCTAAATGAATGAGTAAAGAAGTGAATCAACTCATTTTTTAGTGGTGTTCTTGTTTAATTTTTTATAGCTAAAAAAGAAGCATGCTTTGGTGCTGCTAACTGATAAACAGATTTGTGTAATAAGTAGATAATTAATTATTTCTTGAGAAAAATCTTGTTTGAAATCTGTGAGTTGAGTGGAACAAGTGGAGGTGATTGAACAGCTGTGCGTGGTCCAATTTTTTTTGTTGGAGAAAAATAGAGACAGGTAAGGTAAGAGTTAATTGGTTCGAGGATAAGTTGAGATGAGATGAGATAAGTATGCTGCTGGTTTGAGTACGAGCTGTTTTTCTGCGCAGTATGACGCAGATGTAGAGATACGTTTTGGTTATGTTATTATGAGTTGCTTGTGTTAAATACGTTTTAATATTATCATTCATCAATATCATCTGGTTTGGTTTATTTTGCAGGTGCCTTTTTCCCATTGACTTGAACTTTTGAGGGTTAAGACTTGGAAATTTAATTAAGCGGGTGGTTATATCACTAAATTCTCTAAAATGCCACGTGGTAAGAATATTTATTAGTTTGGAATACATAATTTGTAGTGAAATTCCCAAGTTTGAAAAGTTTCACTGATTGGATTGGTTGTTGTGATGTTTTCAGGAAAGTACGTGAATCATAAGGGACGGGCGCGTCATTTTACTAGTCCCGAGGAATTGGAACAGGAAAGGAAAAAGTTGGAACAGAAAAAGTGGAGAGTAAGTAGTATTTAAATCAATTTATGAGAGAATTTGGCCTACTGAGTCGTTACATGTGAATTAATTTGTACATTTTAATTTGAAACAATAGAAGAAGCAAGAAGGTAAAGAAGATGAGGACACATCTGAGGAGGAAAAAGAAGAAGGTGCAGCTGGAGGAAAGTCTGGGTCTGGAGAGAGTTCAGAAGAAGAGTCTGATGACGAACAGGTACATATTTAAAAGTTTGATGCTTTTTTAAAGATTTTTTTTTATATAAATTGAAGGTTATGTTCTTGAATTTTGAAATGATTTTTGTGTGCATATATTTATTTCAGACAGGAAAGGCAAAGGGTGTAGAAGGGCTTATAGAGATAGAAAATCCTAACCGAATAGTTAAGAAGGAAAAGAAAATATCGAAATTAGGAATGGGTGAACCTGCCGAAGGTGAGGCGGCGGCTGCACCCAAGCCAGAGCTGTCGAGACGGGAAAGGGAAGAACTTGAAAAGCAACGTGCCAAGGCTCACTACCAGAAACTGCATGCCGAAGGAAAAACCGAACAAGCGAGAGCAGATTTAGCAAGGTTTGTCCTTCGATTTTTTTTATGATTTGTTTTACTATTAAATTTATTGCCAATTAAAATTAACTTTATTTTTTCATTGATTTCGACAGGCTGGCAATTATCCGTAAGCAAAGAGAGGAAGCTGCTGCAAAACGTGACGAAGATAAAAAAGCTAGGGAAGCAGCTCAAACTCAAAAGAAGGATGATATTGGGAAAGCCCTTGGAAAGAAATCATAATGATTATAATGTTTAGTTAAATAAGCATAATAATTGTATATTATGAAGATATATAAAAAAATGTCGTCGTAACTTACTTTTACTGTACAGCATTGATATCTACGTTTTGTACTGTAACCGTTTGCCACTGTCACTTTATAAATTGCATAAAAAAATATTTGCTAAGGTATATTTGTACATGTATCTTATTATGTTAGTTTATAGCAAATAGCATTAGTTTTAAAAAGTAATTAGTGCGGATACAAAGGCGGATATAAATGTGGTGATTAATTCGTTGGCGTTTAAGCAATAATTATAATCAAAAATCAATTTATCTTTAATTTTAATTGGTCTTTGTAATGTTTCTCATTTGAAACACGAAAACAATTCACCAAAAAATTTGTTTCTTTTTTTTCTGTGAAATTATTGCTTGGATTGGATTGGATTGAAACCTAGAATTATTCTTAGTTAACTAGTGAACCCCATTAAAAAATATAATAATCAAAATTATGAATGAAACTTTAAAAAACTCTGTGTATCTTGAAAAATTAGTTAAACAAAATGAAAATTCGTTAGTGTTTAATAAATTCGTTGCCTTTATTACACACAAACACAATTACCTTGTCAAGAAGATAAAATATGGTTAATGATTCATTACTCACTTGCATGAAAACTTTCATAAAAAAACTTCATAAATTGAAGCACTTGGTCTTGGTCAGCTCTTCTGAGTTTGAGGCAGCCCAGAGCCCATGTCCACACGGACCACGACCACGAAGTGAAGATGGGATGGAATATGCTCATTCATTGCTCACATGACAAAAAGCACAAGAAACCAGTTGGGAGAGCACAGATGTGATCGCAGTCTTGACAAATCGATCGGGTTTTTACAACTCAAGTTTAACTACATAAAAATACTTAATGTACTTTGTCACTTGATTTATTTTAATTGTTGATAAGTACTGTTCAATCAGTGATTAGTAAATTGGGAGGCTTTATATTGGTAAGTTATGCAGAAACATCTGTTGTACTCATTAGTGCACAGCACACATTTTACGTTTTGTGATGACAATTTTTAACTGGATAGTGTGGTCAATTAAGTTGTTTACAGTACAATGTCTGGAAATACAGAGGAGCCGTTAGCTGTTGTGGCTGTAGCAGTAGAGCCTGTGGAGGATGGGAAAAATAAGTTTGCTTTGTTGTGTACCCGGTGCCCCTCCAAAATTTTGAGCCCTCTGAGTGGAGATTACTTAAAAGAGGAAAAGGTTAATTGACATTGACAGCCTTTCAATTTTTTAGCTTAGAATTTTAAATTAATGAAATTTATTTTTTGTGTGTTTCAGCAATTACCGAAGATGGCCCAAAAGAAAAATACTCCAGAAATCGAGAGTGACACAATCCAAGAATGGTTTTTAGTTGATGACATGTTCACATTTGATAACGTTGGTGTTTCCAATCTTGTGGAGAATATGAAGTATTTGACATGTGCTGACTGTGAGTATGGCCCCATTGGATGGATGGACATAACTAGTAAAAAATCTTACGTTGCATTGCCCCGTGTTCGTCAAGAAACGCCCAGTTCATCATGATCTATTAAATCTATTCATACTGGATAATTGGACTTCAACTCATTCAACACCAAAACTTATTTAGTCGTTTAGTCAGTCAACTGCTTATTTTATTCAATACTTTATATATTTTTATATATGTCAGCTTGCTACTAATTACTGCAGGAAGTGATTAAGTGGTAATTTAAAGGTTGACGTAGGCTGTACAGACTACAGACTGCAAGATGAAGTGAATAATTACCATGTTTTAAGGGAACAAAGTTGATGTTTAATTAAGTAGTATAGTATTTTTGCTATGAAATGAAAATCAATTTATATAAATTTTACTGCGCGAGGAGGAGCCATCTTCAAAAAACTACCTTTTATTGTTAAAAATATAAAATATCATTAATTACATAGCTCATTTGTAAGCCAATTAAATTGTACGTTTAACTTATACACTAAATAAAAAGTATTCTCTTTTAATAACAAATAAAATGTTTTTGTGCAGACTTAAGACAAAGTTACAAAACTGAACCACCAACTATTTTTACATCATCTACGGGCCGATCACTGCTATCGGTTTCCACTGCACCTATCCTCTTTGCAACGTGCATTCCGTGCTTAACTCTTCCGAAAATTGTGTGGTGCTTATCCAACCACTGAGTGGGTTCTAATGTGATGAAAAACTGGGATCCATTTGTGTTTGCACCTAAATATATTTAAGATTTAACAATCATTAATTGGAACGTCATATGTCAAAATTATTTTGGTTATATGGCCTAATGAATGACTATCATAATTAAACCGACCTGCATTAGCCATTGATAATATTCCGGCCCCAGTGTGTCTCAAATCTGGATGAATTTCATCGTCAAAAAATTTGCCGTAGATGGATGCGCCACCTCTTCCAGTTCCGGTTGGATCTCCTCCCTAAAAATCCATGCCAAATACAATTATTTTAAAATTAAACCAATCTTCACACTTGACTTAACTAATAAAAGCTTTAAAATCCCAGTTAATTATCCTTTTATTTACCTGAATCATAAAATCAGGAATAATTCTATGAAATTTTGTATCATTAAAATAGCCTCTTCGGCACAACTCCGCAAAATTACGACAAGTCTTTGGAGCATGATCCCAATAAAGTTCAATTGTAATATCACCCATCCTGCAATAAAATATAAAGGAATTACAAACCTTGTAAATATATTTATCCATTTAATTGCGTTACAAAAAAAAATATCACAAATTATCTACTAAAAAACATACGTGGTTTGTAACTGCACTAATGGAGGTTTCCAGTCAGGATCTGCTGATGACATGATGAAAGCTTTGTACTAAAATCCCCGATAAAAATTTAGATACCACTAAATAGTTAAATTAACTGAATTAATTCGTTAAACTGCTCAGTAATAATATATTGAACCTGGAAAGAGTGAAGAGAGGAAACATGTAAAATTGACAAACCAAAACAACATGAGTACTTTTCCCGCTGGTGATGTCGAGCTTATTGGTAGAAGATCCGATGAGCACAACGGTTGTATTACTGTATTGTATATTCACTCACAGAGTGCTTCACTTTTGGCAAGCGACCCAAAAACATAGAATTGCACCTTGTACTTGTACACCATTGGTCATGTCATGTCAACAAATCTTGGCAAATGAGAATACCCTTTTTATTATCAAAATGATAAGTTAAAAACATTGAATGGTTATCTTAAAAATCCATATATCATTTCAACATGTTTCTGTTATCATCAAATTGACCAATTTCTAATTACATACATACATGACCACCGATAAATGCAAGATATGCACAATGGCGGATGGGGACATCATCTCAAAATTTGTCGATATGACCAAGGACTTCAAAACGAAAGTAGACACGCTAACGATGGAAATTACCGCAGCTTTTGGTATAAATTTAACTAATGCCATTAAAAATTACACGGATATGCAAGCGCAGTACTTTCAAGGCTTCACTGGGATATCCCAAGGGGCTCAACAGGGTAATTAAACCTATTTTTAAATGTTAGAGCCGAGCAGTATTTGTACATTGTACATCTTCATATATTTAGGTATTTAATTGACTTAATTTTTTTTAATTAGCTAACAGCCAATTATTGGAAAGCTACGACAAGAATTTTCATGAACTAAAAAGCAACATTGACTCGTTGTACAACGACACTCAGAGCAAAGCCAGTCAAGCCATTGACGGTGGTACGGGCGACTTCAAAACGCAGTGTGAGCAGCTTTTAAAAAAGTTTCCAATTTTACCTGAAGACGCGTACAAGAGCACCCTCAAGTCCATCACGGATTCCAAGGGAAAAGTGACCGGAACATTGGAGAAGCAGTACAAAGAGGTGATGGACAAGATGCAAAAAAATTTCATTGCCACAAAGAAAGAACTAACCATGCCCGAAATTAAGGCCCCCAAAATCCCTTCTTTGGATATCCATGCAGGGATATTGGAAACTGCGAAAGGTGTCGCAAAGGATTTGGCTGCGAATGTCGCGAAAAGTGTGAAAACAATTGCGGAAAATAAGGCAGGAACTAGTGGTGCCGCGAAGAAGTGAAAAATGAATAAATTGACAAGTGAATCACTTTAAGTATTTCAAAAAAAAGTTAAATGGTTTAAAGTTGTATTTTTACTAACAACGTTTATTTTTTTAATCATGAAAATACGTTTGTAAAGCTGGTCCCGGTTAGTGACGAATCGCTGGAGCTTGGCATTTTGTAAATGAATCATGATCGCTGATATTCTATTTATACTCATGAAAGACGTAAAAATAAATGACTTTAAGAAAGTAAAGCATGTGTGGATAAGTGTGGTGGGGGGATATATATGGGATATTTCCATCAACTTGACATGGACAAACTTTCAAGGTAGGTAGCGTTTGGAGAAGAGAAAAAACTTTTTTTGAGAACACCAGTCCAGAGTCCACCTGCACCGTTCATACCAATCCAATGGATTGAATTTGGGTAGTATGATCTGACATAATTATTTATAGCAAGCCATACGGTTAGATACGCACATTCAACATCGTTTTTTTTGGTTAAGATTACTTCGTCGTGGTAAAAACTTTTCGTATTGCGCTTTGGGGTAAGTAGAAAAAAAACTTTTGTAAGGTTTTTATCACCGGACTTTAGCAATTTGGAGGAAAACTTAGGTGGAAAATTGTCTTTAATTGCATGTATGTCTATAGGCACTTCCATGAATTCAAAAGAAAATTCCGAAATCCCAGAATAGTCTAAACTACCAAGTAATTACTACAACTTTTCTTTTTCTTAAGACGACCCGATTGGTTTTTTTTTTATTATTCCAAGAAAATAATTACATCCTTTTTCTTATTCCGATTTTCCAACTTATCCAAATTATTAAATCAAGTTGGTACCTACCGCACACGACACGAAAGAGCTCTTATATTTTTTTCTTCGTATTTTACTACTTTACTTACGAATAGACAAAAGCGTATATGTATTTTTAGTCCAGTCCAGACGAAAATTACAATAAAATTGGTTAATTGGCTTGGGTGACTTGGGTATATTTGAATATTTTCAAGACGTGGAATCCTCCGATCTCGCACTCAAATTAGCTGTCGAGCTTTCACCACCCTCACCGCCTCCACCTCCACCAATGCTATTATTACGATGCTTCCCTGCCGAGCTAAAAAAAATCACAAAAGTAAAAAAAACGGAAATTGCATGTTAATCATTTCTCTGTTCTATTTTTGTAACTTTGATATAAAAAATATAATCTTACTCAGTTTGGGGAAGAAAAATGTGGACCTGGACTTTCCCCGAAGTGAGTAACCTTTCATCACAGACAACAAAGCTGTCAGTTTCCTTTTCTGGAGAGTCGTTACATCTTCGAAAGCCTGATGCCCCCTGATGTTCCCCCACTCTTGGTAAATTACTACTTCCCCTTTCCTCCATCAAATCAGAGACGGAGCTGTACTCCTTTCTACTTTTCTCATTCAACTTGCCTCCACTTCCACCTCCACCAAAATAATCAGTCTTATTGCTTCTGCTACCATTCTTATTGCTGCATATAGAACGTGACGATGACGAAGTTGATGAGGGCAGAAAGGGTTGTTCATGCCCATGTCCATGTTCATCATCGTCATACAGCTCATTAAGACTTAGCGTTTTCCTCCTCAGTCTCCGTTTCATTTTACCCCAACGTGGTAAATCATCTGCAATTCTGACAGACTTTTTAGCTTTGTTCCCTCCTCCACATCCTCCTGCCAAGTTACTACTTCCCTCTTTCCTCCAACAAGGTATTAGTTTTGGGAGGGATACACCGCTTGAACTGGTGGAGGAGGAACAACTTGAACCAGAGTTTGTACTGCCACCATCCCCTGACGTTGAAGAAGCTGTACTGCTACTTATACTTGGGGAAGGAGGCGACGACAAAAATCCTTCTAATTTTGATTGATATTCGTAAAGATCATTAACAATGCTCAGGTCTGCACTACTGAAAGGTATGGAGGATGGAGATAAGGTATTTGATGAAGTAGACGTGCCTGCAGAGGCCTTTATCTTGGTTCCTCCGGAAGAGGCGTTTCTTTTCACCTCCAAATCAATCCAGGTCATTATTCGGGAACATAAGGTTGTTGACGTTGCTGGTGGTTGGCCACTTCCCTTATGTCCTTTTAGATGGCCACTGGAGCTTTCTACTCTACCATTTATAAGCTTTTTAATTACAGGACTTTTCACGGGGATTAGATCCAGGTGAGCAGCGGGGTATCTGGTGATTTCTATGTTCGTTTTGATCGAGTGTGGAAATTGGTGAAGGAAACGGGAATGCTGACCCTTGTGCTTTTTTGAGTTGTAAATCTTGCTGCCTGACACTCCGAAAAATTCGCCGCTACCACCGCCGCTATTATTTTCCCAGGAGCCGTCGGTGGAGGAACAAGCGTCATTTAATGTAAATGACCGAGGTAATGTAGACGAAGCATTGGTTGTATTGTTTTTAAAATCTTCAGCATTATTGTTATCATTTCCAGTCGCTTCACCTTCATTCAAAGTGGAAGGTCGGAGTGGAGTTGTTGTAGTGGCTTTATTGCTGTTTCGTCTTTGCTGATGATTGTTGTGAAGGAGAGACTTGATATCATGAACATCCTCGTCAACTTGGTCGTTTACAATGAAATGGCGCATCCCATTTGGCTGAAGGACGCTGCGAACCTTTATAGGCTTTTTTGCACTGTCCCACATTTTATCTCTAAATTGTTTACTTGTCTCGTCGTGTCGATACTTTTTGTTTTTAGAAAAAGTTTTTAGTGGGTCAAGTCAAGATGGTGAGTGACGTCTGTGCCATTATTTCCAATCGAAATGGCTAAAAGGGAAATTAAAGTGTAAAATTTCTTTCAGTTAAAAAGTAAAATGATGGCAGTAAAGTTATTTGACCAGCAATAAAAATAGCAATCAAAGTAAATGTTCAGTGACTGGTGAATGACATCACAGGAGTTCACATTTTTACATTGATGTAATGATTTTGCACCAATATATCTATTTAGTTGTTTACACTTATTTCACCTACACTTTAAATTTAGAGTATAAAATTTTCACTACTTAGGATCGAATAAACTGTGGAAGGTTGAGACGAGTAATGACGCAACCCATATACGCTGGTTTTATCCCCTGATTTACCTTTTCAGATCACTAGACTAGATCACTCGAGGGGCCAAAAACATTTTCCCTCATTTCTTGTGTACTGTGTCATCACAGGATATATAACCTGCAATTTAGAAGAATAATGACTGAATTTGGTCAATTTGTTGTTTGTATGCAAAAAATATTATATTATTTTGCATCCAACTGTTTTTGTTGGTAGTATCGCACAAATGAGCTACCATGCTGCTTTTGATGATGATGATATGTGGCCAGCCAACACTTTTTTACTTCGTTTGAATGATTTTCTGCATATATCAAGTTGAGGTACCTTCAGATATTCTTTCTTTTTTATATATGCAAATATGATTTTAGAAAAACTTTCTTTGGGAGAGAGTAAGAAAGTAAATGAAGGTGAAAACTGAGAAGTTATCCTTTTTTCCACACAGCAGCGGAAGCAGAAAAAAAAGTTTCTGTCCGGCTGTCGGTCTACCAGCAAAATGCTGTCAGTGAGCTGGAAAACTAACCCTTTTATACACACACGAACGACACCACCATACCACCATCGTCGTGTGTACTGTGTTTGTCTGAAACATGAGAACCAACGCATTATGTATTTGCTTTCTCTCTGTAAATATAACTGTGATTGTGACAGTCGAGACGATTATTCCTTATTCCAATTTTTTTTTTGCTATATCATTGGAACCTGAGCTGGAGAAAATAATATGTAAAATATACATCCAAATTATTATAAGCTTTTTTTGGTGTATGATTATTTGGTGCAGTCACAAGTTCTGCAGTGATGGCTTCCTATCCTTCCTTCTCTCTAAAAAAAAGAGTAAACCTAGACATTGACCAATTTTTATGGCCAGAAAATGACTTCTTGTCTTTAACTCTATCATTTCATTGTACAGTTCGTTCTGAATTTATACTTTCAGTATTTTTAGCTTTCTCCTTGTGACAAACAGGCAACCTTAACTAAAAGTATTTACACTTCCTTCTTGTATATACCTACATAAATAGGAAGGAATATGCAGGGGAAAAAAGGAAATGCATACCTATACACCATGATTATTACAGTAATCTTGTACTTTCTCTCACAA
Source organism: Entomobrya nicoleti (assembly GCA_034695465.1). Taxonomy (NCBI): domain Eukaryota; kingdom Metazoa; phylum Arthropoda; class Collembola; order Entomobryomorpha; family Entomobryidae; genus Entomobrya; species Entomobrya nicoleti. The sequence continues at coordinate 3,739 of JAQFZG010003408.1, read as the reverse complement.
TCACAAGAATCACAAGCTCTTCAACTGAAACAAAAACACGACGTAGTCTAATGAGTATAATAATAGCACTAAAAAAACTAGAGTTTAATACGTAGTCGTATCATACGTCATCATCATCAAGACACTTTAGTTCGGTTCTTGAGTTTCACGTGGTACAAAGTACCTTTTTCCTCCTCTGTTATTACATCACTCTTCACTTTTTACATTCTCTTTTTTTAGTAAACACACTCACTCTAGTAATTACATCATTAGAAGTAGAAAAATACTATCAGCAGAAGAATTGGTAGCGATATCTCGAAAAGTAAAGTGGATGGTAGTAGTTTATTTTTACGTTTTTACAAAGTCGCCATAAAATAAACCTTGGAATTTTCAAGTGCATCGCATGCAATCAATCACGTGAAAAATAAAATTATAGTGTGGAGCTCATAATATTCATGGTCATCTCATAATGTTTCAGTGATATTAATAATGAGAAAGGTAATGTACATATTGTTATGCAGCATGTTGTATTCATGATTCATGCAACAAAAATTTAATGTGTTCAGAAACCACTTTTAACGAATGCAAATACTTCCATCTTCCATTGTGCATGAAAAAATGTTTTTTTCTGAGAGATCAATGACTGGAGAAACCGCAAAGCAGTCAAGCTGTTGTACAAGCTGCTTTACATTACCTGTGAACTGTAGGTATCTCCGATTATACTTGGTATGAAAAATGTTTTTTTGCGACAAGTTTTTTTTTGTTATGTCAAGATTATCAAATTAGACTTGTTAATAAAATCTTAAGACGGACGAAAATACTGCAGAGAGCTACATAGATGAGCGGAGCGGAAAAGTCTTTCGGAATTGCGGTGTACTAAGATTTTTTTTCTTCGCATGTGAACCAATGTGTACGAAAAAAGTAACAATAAAATAGCACAACAATAGATGAAGATGACACATAATATGTTGATTGCGTGACAAGATGTCTCACAACAGGAAATGTACTCTTGGCTGTAACTCTGTTTCTCAATGAATATTTAAGTAACCTGAAACATACGACTGCTCTTTTTTTTATCAACCCACAACGAAAATATTGAGAGAAAAACATTATTTTTTTTTGCAAAATTCATGATGAGTGATGATGGTAATAAATGATAAGGATAAATATATGTACGTAGCTTTCTTCACGAGTGTATACAGCTTAAATGCATGTTTTACTTACTTGTTTTTACTAGGCTCTCTTCAGTGAACAACATGAGACCTTATAATTTTCATATAAAATGTTAACGTGCATGCGCACGTGCCTATACACAGTGCAGAGATAGAAAATAACCCATAAAAACACATGTAAAATATGTTCAGTCAAATTAAGAAAAAATATATAATGGAAAGCGGTATAATGGCCTTTGAATAAAAAATACGTGACATGTTTATGTGCAAATGGTAAATAGAAAAAATAAGGTCAATATTCTTAAGCTCTGAGGAATTGTGTACGTTTAAATTTGCTTTACAAGTTGTAAATTACAACTTTTTAATGAAAAGTGCTTTGGTTGCAGATTATTTTGCAGAAATGAACATGTTTTCGCAATTACTTAAAGAGAAATTAAAAATTACTGGGAGACTGGATATAAAAATTACAATTTAAATGCATATCAACTTTAACAAGCAATAAAAGTGTCATTGTCATGAACTAATTTTTGCAATTTACTAAAAATGCACGAAACAAACAATTTGAGAAACGTTTAACTACTCACACTTTTCATGTCATGTTGACAAGAATAAGATAAATGTATACGCAATCTAGGCATGTATAGCATTTTGTAATTTACTGGAGCGAAGCAAGATTTTTGACTTTACAACTGCAACTACAACTCATTCCACAAATTCTGGATATGAAGGGCACATACAAAAATTTCTGAAAATATCCCTATTTCCTTATCTTCTCCTTTAACACTTTAGACAACAAAATTGCCCACAAAACTTTCCAAAAAGCACAAAGGCCGTCTTCTGGATAATCTTGTTATCTTTGTTCATCATTTCTTTTGATATTTTTTATTTCCCACCTTTCCACTCAGATGGCACTCCAAACTATTTTCATTTCCCGTAGCTTTCTCTAGATACTCATTTTTTCGTTCACTTACACATTCATTTCCCTTATCAATGTTTCTTGCACACCTCTCTTCAACACGACCAAGTGAATTATTTGAACAAGTGACATTGTGCAATGTAAATTTTTAGGTAAACCAAGATTTCAATTAGCAAAGTTAAATGCATTGTTTTTCTAATAAAATATGTTATCAATCCTAATTAAGTTGTTATATTTAGCGAATGAATTGCAGCCAATCTTTCAATCTGTTATAGTTAATAACTTGTTAATATATGGAGCAACAATTAAATCGTCGTACAGAAATTACAATTGTGCTCAAATTTCATTTCATTTCATGCGAAACCAACAATACAACAGCACAATGCAACCAAACTCAGCGTACAACACGTCGCTTTACAAAAATACGTTCCATTCCAAACTGAATTCCAGCTTTCTCCGTTTTCTCTCCTGTCGCTTGTTGTGTTAACTCACTCGCTTGCTTTTTCTTTTAGGTTGCTCGCATTTGCTCGCGAGTTGTTCTCCTCATGTCATGCCATTATTAATCCAAAACGTGAGACTTTGAGCGTTCGTCTTGTCAGTCCATTGGTAGCGCTCTTAGAGTTGAAAACGCTGCTGTTGTGTTGTGTGGCGTGTGAGTACAATTTTTTATACACAGGAACATCACAACACGTCCCATCACAAACAATGGTGAAAATGAAGTCGTTGTGGTGGCCCTTTTGTATTTTGAATGAGTATTTATTTAGTAGTGTATGGGTTAAGTTGCATGGCTTATTGCGTCAATCGAAATATAATTATTAATCAATTAGATTAAAATAGTCACAAAAAATTAAAAGTGTGATTTTTTGGTGAAAGTGTGCAAGAGAAGCATGAAAGCATAAAAATTGCTTTGTTTTTTTTTGCTATAGACAATTTTTTATTTTAAAAAAACTTTTAAAATAAAATGATGTGAAAAACAGTGAAATAAATAGGGAATATAATATTTTAGTGTAAATCTTCTTTTTTTTCTACATCATCTCCAAAATGGAAGTTCACAGCTATCTTTTGTCAATGTGCTTGTTAGTATCCACCTTCTTAACATTTCCAATGATTGGCTCGCGGTCATTGGGAAGTAGTGGTTCAGGTGGTGGTGGTCCTGTTAGTGTTGTGTCATTAGATAATTTGGATGAAAGAGGATCCCCCAAATCTACAATTTCTGAGGATGGTGGTATTAGTGCTGAAGAGGCTGAAATACCCTCGGTAATGACAGGGGTAAATGGAAATTTTTCCTCTGCCTCTCCATCTTCAGTGCAAACAACCCCTTGCTCACTGGTGACCATGTCTTTACTCGACGGACGAGATGGGAGGCTGATGGCATATGATGACAAAACACTTATCACAGTGTCACATCACATTTTCGACGTGTCACAGGGAATTGTTCCTACGATAGTTTATCAAGGTCAGTTTTCATCTTTTCAAGAGAAAAGAAACAAAATGTTGAATGTGTTACCCAATTCAAAAAAAAGTTGCATGCAAAAGAATGACAAGTTAATTAGACAAGACGTATATATATGTAAGTGTAAACTTTGTGTAAAGACTATAGCCCCTCATATTGTACCAGATCCAATATGCTCGCATAACCCCAACTCTACTCCAGCAGCGAGCACAAGTAAGA
>JAQFZG010003407.1:0-13718 GCA_034695465.1 Entomobrya nicoleti | reverse complement strand
TCGGGATCATATTTTTACACTTACATGGTTGCTATCGATACCAGTCTAGTAAATTACCAACATCGATTCCTATTAATAATGCGAATATAGATTTTCGTACCTCGTATTTAAGAGACACGCATCGGTTTTCAGTTCAAAAATCAAAGTATAACAACAGGGTCACGGCAGAAGGGTCGACACACAAGGAAAAAACTCAGGCTCACCAGAGACAAGGAGAACGCTTTGCTGATACAATTTTGAGGAAAACCCATGCCGCTACAAGGATTTATTACCAGAATACCTTTTCTTCTAATCAAGTGCGCTAACCAGTCCCCCACGATGCCCCGCAATCAAACACTTATTAGGCTAGATGATACATGTATTACCTAAAAATAATATAAATTTTAGAATCAAAATTGTTTATTTGTTCTTAAAAAACACGGAAGTTACCGTGAGCCTGCATTTCGTGTGACCCATTTTTTAGTCCCCTGGTTAGTACTTCTTAGACTATATTTAATTACCTTAGTTAATAAACCTGACTACTTAGGTAGCTTTGGCAATATACTTTTGTTCTAGTTGGCTTATTCAAGATAAGACAATTCTAACTTTAATAAAATGTGCGAAATTAAATACGTCTGACCTTCTTCCTATATGAGCTTATTTATATCAATATGTCTTTAAAATGGACTTAAAAGAAAATGAATTTTATTGCGTAAAATTTGATAAAAGAAACTTAAACAGTGGGCGTGGAAATAAGATTTTCCGTGACGAGTCAAAAACGATAGATCGACAGTTACTAACATATAGGTTGATATTTATTATATTATTCAATCAATAATTAAATTAAGTTATTAAATTATTGCAAGTGGTAATTATTGCAACTCCAAAATAGCTTGTTTCCAATTTACATCTACCGCCTTGTTTACTATGCACCCTTTCTACAGTCAAATCATTCAGCATACCAGTTACCAGTCCAGAAGTTAATATTTGATTTCCCGCGCTTTGGATCGCAACAGTGAACAATAATATCCAAGGTATTAGCTTAGGCTGCCATTCCCAATCGATTTCAAGCCACTCCTTTAGGATGACATGAGTGGGCTCCAATGGCTGCAAGCATGTGATTGATACAAAAAAGGCAATTATCACTGAACCAATATTTGTTGCGATTACTATGATATCCAATTTGCGATGAGTCTTTTTATGCTGCCAGTCTAGTTCAATGTTGACTTTTTAAGAAACTTTTCATTTTCTGTTTGTATGAAAATATTTCATTGTACAGATACATTATGTTATCTCGTTGAATGTATGATACGGCGCCAACACCTGAGATACTACCAATCACCATGATTTCACCCCATTCATTGATATTGGTTGTCCTTTTGTAAACGCTTTTGTAAACTAAAAAACAATAATTTAAAAAATTATAGAACCGAAAATAAAATGTAAATATGCCTACATTTAGTAATATCTCGATATAATAACAATAAGTTGGCTCTAACGGTACATGAAAAATAGTTGAACTATTAATTCATGTTGACGTTGTTAATATTTTTGTCTAGACATTTGTGTGATGCGTTTGGTAATAGCAATAAAACGTTCCTCATTTGTGAATGAATCTGTTTCCAATGAACTAAACTATAAAAAGGACAATGAATAAGTGAATGGCAGTTATGTAACACCATAACGATGGCAAATCATTTCATTTTCATGACTACAGCTTTATATCACATCTTGAAGTAAACTGGATTAGAACTGAGTTGGCATTCATCAACTTCAGTAATACTTTTTACACATTATCATTAAGGCAATATGGTTAAGGCTATTTTAGTGACAGTACTAATTTCTGCAATTTGGATACAATGTGTGGTTGGATGTAAGTTATTTCATATTTTTATTTTAGATATTTAAACTTATGTCGTGTGTTTTTAACGAATTTGGTTTATTAACATTTTAGTCAAGTGCTATCACCAGGAATGTCATGACGAAGACGATGATGAACCTGGATACAGGTGCTACTTTGGAGCAGATGGTAAAGGAGGTATAGAAGGCGAAGTTGAGGACGATGACATTGGTTGCTATGAAATGCGTCATGTGAGAAACGGAAAATTATGGATATACCACAGAAATATTATTCAACGTGAGGGTTACGAAAGTGAAAAAGATAAAATAAAGGAAGGTTGCGTTTCGGAAAAGGATAATTCTGCGGGTATGGATGAAGAATGGGAAACTTGTTATTGTTTCAAGGACTTATGTAATACCAAGTATAAAACGCCAGATGGCGCCAAGTTAGGATATGGTAATGAAGATTAGAGAATGGGTGGTTGGATAATAAACTGTTACGCATAATGAATTTCAGCTGATGTATTACAAATACTAGAAAATAAAAGCAAATATAAGATAATTAGTAAAAGATACCAGAATTGAAATAGCTAAAGTGACAGTTTAAATTATATTCAAGTTAGCCTTTATATCATTGCTCGCGAAAAATATTTTGTTCATTAAAATCTTAGTAATTGATGATATTTTTTACAAATTTAAGTTTAATAACAAAAAAAGTTTTTTATGGCCTTCGGTAATAAAATCAATCCTTCTGTATATTTCAGAGATCTAAGATTTCTTAGAAACTATGAATGCCAGACTCGTATTTTTTATGTATCAGATGCAAGAGAAATATACATACCTCAAGTGCATCTTCCAAGTACTTCATAAACTGCTTTCTGAAGAATGGTTTTCATTTGATCCAAGTTTTCCAATTTACTCAGTTATTACAAGATACGTAGGTCGTTTCTTTGGAATAAATTCTTAAAATACGAACATTTTTCATAAGAAACATTGATACTAATTTAAACAAATACAGGTTATTCTTATTTAAATTCATTGCATACAAGAGATGTATATTGAGATGTGTATTTGCACAAGTACGTATATTTAGCATTCCAGTTGTTTTAAATGTAATGCTCCAATATTTATCTTTTTAAATACTTTACTAGAATACTGCCAAAACGACTGCGGAGATCCCTTCTTGTACAAGAACTAGACTATTGAAATAGTTGATAACGACACAATATATGAGCTTTCAAAGTTTTTTTTAGACTAAATTGCATGATAAAAGTTAAAAAGTAAACATTTAAGTCACCTTTTTACATTGACTAATAAATTATAATTAACTCTTATGTTATATCTACTTAAATGAAACAGTTTAGTCAAAATTTGAACCTGTTAGTTTTTCCCATATCTTCAAATTATCTTACTTTGTCATATCAGTTTTTGTTAAAACTCTTAAATGGTCGTTAAAAGTTTAGGTTAGATATCAAAAAATAACTTGGTGCCCATAATTATCCCTATTTATTTTTCTCTGACGGTTACCCTCAAAGATATCGCATGTGTTGTTTAGATTTACCATTCTTGACGTCTTTGTCTAGATCTTTTAGTATTGTTATAGCAATAAAAATTTACCAATTTGATAGGAATTTATACAATTAATCGACGGATCCATGCAGTTTATAGTGGCCGTTATAGATTTGCATCCCATTGACGTATCAGTTCATCATTTTATTTTATATCAGTTCATGAGTCAAAAAAGTATAGACTTTCAATCATTGCAAGTGTATAAATGATTTAGTTGGTTCGAACAGAGTTATCTTACACCATATAACTCAACTCAAACAAGAACATCATTTTGGTTTTTCAAATATCTTTTACAAGTTAAAATTGCCGAAATATGAGAACGGCAATTTTAGCTACCATATTTATTTCCGCAGTATGGATACAATTTTGTGTTGGCTGTAAGATTTTTCATATTTATCTTTATCTATTTGTTTATTTTCCTTGCTTCTAACAATTTTATTTTTACAAATATGTAGTCAAATGCTATACTCAGCAATGTGAAAAGGAAAGTGATTCAAGTTATAGATGCTTCTATGGAGCAGATGGCGGGGGAGATATAAATGGCGAAGTTCATGAAGATGACATCGGTTGCTTTGAGGAACGTGATATGAGACATGGGAAATTATATTTTTACCAGCGAAGAATGATCCAGACAGATGGATGGGATGGTCAAAAAGATAAAAAAGAAGGCTGCACCATGACGAAGGGTATGAATTCGACATATGAAATATGCTACTGCTTCAAGGACTTTTGCAATGCCAAGCATCAGGTACCGGAGGGCGCCAAACACGGTTGGTACAATGAAGAAGAGACAGAGGAGTAGGGCATCGTTGACAAAAACAAACATGTAAATTATGTAAATAACTTTCAACGTCGTTTAGTCCATTTTTAATGAGATGATTGGCTGGAGACATACATACCTTAATATGTATTTATATGAAAAGAAAATGTTAGGTCATTGTCAATTTGTCACAATTTTATAAATAATTTCTTGCCAAATTTTGCACCATTCGTGCAAATTATTTAACGTCATTGTGAGTGGTTGGTCATTTAATTTGCACGTATCATTTGGCTTTGTGCTCCAAATATTGAAATAAAGAAATAAATAAATCACAAAAAAAGACTTCATTGTTCTTCGCAAATTCACAAGATTTATTCCATGTTTTTTTAATGAATCTAAATGGAGTGTGGCAACTGCTCAAAATCTTAGCATACAAATAAAAACATAATTTTTGTGTTTTTGGATAAAGTGTAATTGAAGAACATTGTAAGAGTAAATTAATTTAACACAAGATTATGGTCATATTCATAGGTCATCATTCTGAATTGAGTCATGGTTTTTACACTAGAATTTGGGATGATCAAATCCATTATGAAAGAAATGTACTGAACTGAACTCATCCTTAATATCTACTTAAATTTCTTACGCAATATCGTATATCAATTTTGAAATTTTGCTCAAACAGTACTCTGTATTTTGTTTGCGTGACTTATCTGTCACCATCTTTATACAGTATAGAGTATCTGTAGTTCTACCATTCTGACGTACAACCATAAATATAAATAGCTAGTATAATAATTTGATTTATATTTGTTTTCTTGGTCGAGGCATTCAATTGTAGTGCCGTCAAAAAGTAATAAATATTTATGGGCAGAAGATATCAGCGATCAACTAATTGGATAATGGATACAGCTATGTTCAATTCAGTTTCACTCAATCTACATTACTGTTCATGAATTTAAATTAATTTATATCACGTCTTGACCTGAAGCAGGTTAAATATTAGATGACTTACAATTCAATCAATTCGCGTCAAAAGTAGTATTGTTTCTGTTTTAACCTGAAGACGGTTCTTAATGATCAAAATAGTTTATAATTTAAAACGATTGTTTTTAACATGTTTTGGGCACAATTTTTGTAGTCAGGTGCTATACTCCACGTTTTCCGGTACATTTTCCGACTGGGAAACTTGCTACTGCTTTAAGGAACTATGTAATAATAAGCATACAACTCCAGATGGCGGAGAGCTAGGAAGGCACCATAAAGAATAAGAACTGTAATCTTGACAGATAAACTGATATAATTAATGAGATATTCTTAAGTATCGCTTATATCTTTCAAAACGTATAATTGGCTACATATATCACACAAGTTCAAATAAGCAGCAAAACTTAGCATTTCCTAGTGTGAAAACTAAAATCTGTTTGACATTCATTTGTTTGACTTTCTCGAAACCCTGTATGAAACATAGCACTATACTTGTAAATTACTTAAGGCCATTGTGTGTATTTATCACTATCAGCCGTCGATGAATTTATTCTAATAACGTTTTCCAATTCGTTGGATATGACACAAAGTCTATTTTGAAAGGCTCGTATCTGCATTTAAAGCAATATTTACACTTTACAACGATTTGAGGAAATGGTTAAAATTTATGTTCAGTTTTTTTATATCTTCTTGTTATCTTACATGTTAAGGCCAATTTTTTGTTAAAACTCTTAACCGGTCCAAAACAGTTCACGTTAGCTTATAAATTTTATTTTATGGCCATAGTTAGCCGTTAATATTTTATTCTGACGTTTAACGTTGAAAATGACGAATGTGTAGGTTGGATTTCACATTCTTGACGTCTTTGTCTAAATGTTTTAGTATTGTTAAAGCAATAAAGATTTGCCGATTTGATAGGAATTTCTGCATTCAATTGATTGATCAATGGAATTGATTATGGTCATTATTTTTTACGTACTAATAACGTAACAGTTTATTATTTTATTTCACATCAGTTCTTGAATCGAAACAGTATAGACTTCACTCGTTTTGCTCTTGTAATCGTTTCAAGTAATAATTATTTTTCTTTTGTTAAAAAGTCGGATCTTTAACAATTGTAGTATGGCAAAGATAATTGTGTTGGCCCTAATTATTTCCGCATTGTGGATGCAAACTGGTTTTGGGAGTAAGTTCCGTGTTATTAAAGTAATTTTCGTTTTAAAACATTTTATTTTAGAAAATGAGGAAATATTTCTTTGCAGTCAAGTGTTACATTCAGCAATGTGAAAAGAGCTATGGCGATTGGAGGTGTAACTTTGCAAACAAAGCTGCTAAAGATGGAGACATAAGAGAAGATAAAGTTGGTTGCTACGAGAAGCATATGAAAATTGAAGGAGAATTATATGAACACTTGAGATGCACAATGTCTGAGAATCCTCCAAAAGACAAACCTAACGATGGCTGTTTTACGGAAAAAATTAAGAACGAAGAAATGGATGCAGAAGTGACTCACTGCTACTGTTTCAAGGACCTTTGCAATAACAAGTTTAGTTTTCCCGAAGGTACAAAGTTTTCGGATGATCCAGTGCCAGAAAAACCATAATCGCCTTTAAACAAATCAGCACTCTAATTTCAACTGGTTTACTTAATGAACGTTAGTATAGTTACATAATAAGCTATTGGTTAGAAATGTATAAAATATAAATAAAAAATACTAAAAATTAGGAATACAAATAAAACGCACATCATTTTGTGCATACCAGTCTACGAAAAGTGCCCATATTGTGATCATTACATTGTCTTTACTGACAATTTGTTTGATACAATACATGATTTTTTATTAGAGACCATGGTCAACATTTAAAATTATACACTACTTTAAATGTACTTATTTGAATTAAAAACAAACAATGTTAAAATAGCTCATAAAAAGTCGTTTATCTTTAATCTCAATTTCCTCCTCATAATTATTAATATTAAGTTTAAGTTGTGCCTCAACTTAGGATTGATCTAAACAATTTGAATACTAATCGCATATTAATTTTAGATACTTGCTTAATCTCTAAAGTTTTTTAAGGAGTCATTATTTATTTCATTTTCAGTTTGCTTATTTTACAAGACGATGACCATGTGTTTATGGTTATTGGAAACATACTACTCAATTAATAGTAGTAGTCGTGCAAACTTAGCCATCACCGAGTCCATAGAATATACTGATAGGACAATAGTGTCATATTCATTAGTATCTGTAGTAAAATAATTCTGACGTACAATCCAAAATAGCAGGTGGTTAAATTGTACTTCATATTTGCTGGTTTTTTCTAGACATTCAAGTGTTGTGACGTAAAATAGCAATAAGTATTTGGTAACAGTTGAAAGATAATTGCATTCAACTAAGTGAACAATTAGTGTAACTTTATTCAAGTGAATTGCATCTTTATAGTTTCACTCTATCTACATTACTGTTCAGGATTTCAAATAAATAGTATTACTTCTTGAACTGAGGCAATTTAAATATGAGTTGACTTATATTTCAATCAATTCGGTTTAAAAATGGTATGCTTTTGTTAAAACCTTAGGAGGACTCATTAGAAAATTTATTTGCAATTATGGGAAAGATAATTTTTTTGCAATAACTATTTCTGCCATATGGAGACAAAAAGGCGTTGGGTGGAAGTACTTTTAAAAAAAATCACGATAAAAATAATTTATAACTTAAAGCGTTTGTTTTTAAAACGTTTTGCACACAACTTGTGTAGTCAAGTGCTATATCCATCATTGTCAAACAGAGGACAATGGATATAGGTGCTTTTATGGCGGAAAAGGTAGAGGTGGCATGGAGGGCGAGATTGGGGAAGACGACATTGGTTGTTATAAATGGCTTCATACAAGAGATGGGAAGATGCATACTTACATTAGAGATGTCGTTCAACGAGTGGGTTATGATAGCAAAGAACGAGACAACATAAAAGAAGGTTGCGTTTCTAGAAACGAAAAGGAGCTTGAGTGGGAATTTTGATACTGCTTCAAGGACTTATGCAATAAAAAGCATACAACACCAGATGGCGCCAAGTTAGGATGGCACCATGAAGAATAGGAACTGTGATCATGAAAAATGCCCTGTTTTATTGTAACAGATCGATCGTTAAAACATTTTGAAAGATATTGTCAAGGAGTATCGGCATTACAAAAGTATCAACTAATAATTTTACTAACGCTACTTGTTGAATATGTTATCAAACAAATTTCATGTACATGGAAATTTATATTTAGTTTGATCATATGCCTTTGGTACATAGGTATTTTAACCAAAAATAATATAATACGTTTACATTATATGTAGATGTTTTTTGGAGGTTTATCGAAAAAAATGGTTAATTTCAGTAGCACGTGTAAAGCGATAGATGTATTGGTTATGCTAAAAAATGCTAAAAATCTTTAAAGGTTAAATTCTATTACCATCATTATATACCAGAAAACAGTGGACATGTATCCATGAATAAAGGAGCTGGTAGAAGTGAAAAGGAAGACGAAAGACGACTATGAAAGTCGTCAGATGAGGGATTATGGAAACATGAACCAGTCAAAAATCAAAGAAAGTGAAGTTTTTGAAAAGGCTTTACAGTTTGATTGAACCTAAGAAACGTGCTACTTTTTTTAAAGGACTATTCTATTATACCTAGCATCAACTACCAGATGGTGCCAAAATAGAATATACATTGTTATGACTAGCAATTAAATAAATGATTGCCAACTGCATTTAGACAAATAAACCGTATCAATTAGGCCAAGATTTTTTCCATCTACACAAGTCTTTTAACATTGTAGAATATGAGTACCAAATGTGGAAATATAGAAACTATTAAACAATTTCAATCTAACGAAATATATTCATTTATTTTTTCCCCATTTAGACTTATATTTCTATTAGTGTTATAAAGCCAATCAAACCTACTACATAGATATGGGAACACCTATTTTAGTGCATCTAGGAAAATGAAGAATAGGTAGTAAAATTAGCAGTTCTAATGCCTAAACATGGTCGGAAATTTTGTAAGTTAACTCTTAAATAAAGCCGGTACGATGTATAAAACTTGGCTTTTAGTCAATCTTCGAAACACGCAAAATGGCATTTACTATAACAGATTGAAAAAAAAGAATTCATTAAATCATTTTTATATTGGATAATTTATGTAAGTTCTATACTTATACTTACGTCCTCGTAAGCATTTTGGGTAAACCGTTAAAGGTATTGTAATTAGTCGTTGTTTCCTCCTTATACTATTTTACAGTATTTATTATGACTTTGCCTTAATGCGAGAAAAAATGCATTTTTGGTAATTGTAATTCGCGTCCTTGATATTCTTCTCTATATATTAAACGCTGCGTTAATTTAATAGCCGTAAAATATTTCTAGCACTCACAGAACAATCTCAGCACATAATTAATTCAACAAAAGATCTAATTAAGTACGATTAATTAAATGGCACTATAATATTTCGTCTAAATTACGCATTAGTTCATCACTTTAATTTACATCACATCTTCAATATAATCAGCGTATATTTGACTTGCTTCGCTCATTTAAATATAGTTCCCAAAGTAAATATTTGATTTTCGTGAAAAACACTCAGACAGATCAGTTACGATTTTAAATTGACTCAATATGGCCAGAGTTCTTTTGGTTACACTACTTATTTCCATATTGTGGATACAAATTGGCGTCGCTTGTATGTAATTTTTAAAGATTTTTTAGCGCTTAAAATATTTTTACTAAAGACCGGTATTACTAATATTTTTCCACACTTTTGTAGTCAAGTGCTATTTCCAGCGATGCTTAAGCACTGGCGATGGATATGAGTGCAACGCTGGAAAAGAAGGAACTGAAATGGAAGGAGATGTCGATGTAGACGAAATTGGTTGCTATGAGCGTCATCAGTCGAGAGAGGGGAAATTATGGTTATATGAGAGAATGGGCATTCAACGGGAGGGTTTTGATAGCAGCGAAAAGGATAAATTAGCAGAAGGTTGCGTCACAAGAAAGGATGGGACCACGGAGTATACACAGTGCTACTGTTTCAAGGACTTGTGCAATACTAAGTATAAAATACCTCCTGGCGCTAAATCAGGACCGGCCCATATTATGCCATAAAGATGAGGAACTGTCCAGTTTTGACGAATCAACTGTTATATTGCGAATTAAACTTGTTAAAATCTTTTCTTTTTTTAAATTGTTCCATGAAGAAAATTTTTAAGCGTAAATTAACAATTTTAACAAAAAAAAAATTTGAGTTAAAAGAAAACTTTTGTATTGCCTGGTTCTCAGACATTGTATGAAAAATGGTACCATTCGTGTAACTTTGGATTCATTAATTAAGCTCATATATGGGGTCATTAAGGTGGGATATTGATTGCTTGTGTATATGGAGTATTTGGTGGGAACGACCATTTAGACGCTTGGACTCGGGAAATTTGGAGCGACATTACATTTAAATGTTATATACTTTTGATATTCGTATATTTAAACGTTGAATAAATATTGTACAATTTTGTTTTTATACTTAGTTTGCTATTATGGTAACTTAAATTGCTTACAAGTATTTTGATAAAATGATCTTGAAATGAAATGTTGACCTAATAATGTTCCATGTAATGTACCTTGGGAGGATAGAATAGAGTATTGTGAAAACTGTTTGTTTTAATTGTTAACAGGCGTTTGTCGTCATTCCACACATAAAAGTAAATATTAAACAGACATCCTCTTATTTATGCCTCACGGTTTGGTATCATTTCATTCCAAAAAGTTGAGCAGTTTTAAGTTCTTTGCTAAAGTGGAAAGCTTATGCAAGTATGAAATGGATCAATTGTATCTGTTCAGAAAATTCGTGCTTACTAATGAAAAATATTATTCGAATGAAAAGACTCAAAATTATTAATAATTCATTAATAATAAATACAGTTTTTAAATCAGGTATATTTTTGACAAAAAAATGCAGGAAAGTTTCCAATTTTAATTGTCAGAATTTACATTGCATCAAATGATGAATAGATCTTAACAGGCATTTATCCAGAAAACAAGACTGCTCCCAAGGGAACGAAGTTCATGGCAGGTCCATTGGTTGGGGCATTGGCAAGATGAGCCGAAAGATTAAAAATGTTGCCGAAAAACTTTGGGCTCATTTGACGATGCTACAATATATAAAATTTTGAGTTAGTCCATTTCGCATGACAATAATAGCAAATATTTTAAAATCGTTTCAAGATTATTTTTAAAATAAAAAGTTTAGCTTACGTGTTCAGCGGTAACCATCACAATGTACGCCATGACGAAAACCATGACACAAACGAAGGTAATCTTGGAGTTCATGCTGCTTTAGTCGTTTTAGTTTAATTAGGTAGTTGTGAGTTTGGAAGTAATAATTCGAATGTAGTCCAAATAAGTTTACACTTGAATTTATACTCGATCGTTACATTAAGTTCATTCGCGCATGATTGGCATATATTCGAAATCTGTGCTCGCACCACCTGTTTAAATATTGATAAATGTACGAGTTACAATTCAATACATGTTTAGCCAGTCATCATTTTACATCCTTGACTTGACACTTGAAATCATTATGCCAATTGAAATCAGATGCAGAACAGAATATTTGGATACAGTTGTTTCAATATATGCTCAGTTGTCAATTCGGTAACCTAATCAAATGCAGGAAAAAAACTTAAAATTGATATATTCAACATGCAATCTTCGATGACAAAGGAAGCCAAGCATTTACTGCGTATCTACTTTTACTAATACAACGTTTATAACTTGGTAATTTTTACCATAGCCAATGTTTAAATCCTGCCACGAATGCTTAATTTAGAAATAATATGATAAAAAGATCTTTTGGATGCAGTTATATTTTCAAAATAGTGTCTATGACATCATTATTAAACGTTAGTTTGCATGGAAATTATTAGGGTATGGTTTTTCAATTCTTACCAAACGTTCTACGTACATTCCTTAAGTACTCCCATTTTTTAGATAAAAATATAAACATCTCAATGCAAATTAGATTTTGGAAATTTCCACTATTTAGTCCTAGAAAAAAATATTTTTCGAATGATACTCTGGTTACATAAATCGGTTAGTAAATGCCAGAGTGAATAAAATATGTAAACTTTTTGGCCCACCCTGATTATCCGGGGGACTGAACTCAACTACCAATTAGTCCATTTTTCGGATTGGTATTCATAATACAACTAGAGGCACAAAAAATAATTTCAACAATTTGATTTATTTTGCTGAATTGAACTTTAATATATTTTTCTCATTATGGGCAGTGATTATCCATGCAAAGTTCAGACATGTGTGATAGGTGGCGTGACGCTTCGCCTCCTATCAATTAGAAATTGTGTTGTTCTAACAGAAAAAGTAAATGAGCATAAAGAATTATTGTATATGTATTGCTGCCGATAGTTCATGTATTTCAAAATTTCATTATAACAACCTACAATTCATCTAAACTCCCTAAAAAATTTGTCCGTTTCGTAATACCACGTAAACCCTTGGTACTAGAAAGGTCAAACTTGAAAGGCAGAAAGATACCTCTACTCAATAACAACTTTCGCATTGAAAGTTGACGAAATCGGTTGACCGTTACCAGAGTAACATTTTAGCCATTTGTATGTGTTTCATGCTGACGACACTGCAACACTCTTGTGTGTTTTACACGTTGTGGGGTAGTAAACTTGCCAAATTTAAACATATTTCTTTGCATTAAATCGATTGTATAAATAGATGATTATCTAAATCAAGAGTGACCAGTAGGATTATTTCAATTATTTTATTTCATGGAAAATGACTTCCGACTTCTAATATATATTATACAATGTTTCACTTAAAAAGGGATCTAATTCAACGTTTGAAATGTATCGCATGCTCCATATCCACGTTAAGTTTAAATTTGACCATTTAAACAAAATTCAAGCATTTGTTTGTGAGAAACCAAGTGATAATATAACAAAATATACATACCTTTTGGTAAAACATATAACAACATTAAATAAGTCTACGCCATAAATGTAAATTACTACCTTGGAAACATCAAATATTACGGAACTTTCTCCTGGGTATTTCCATCAACTCCTAAATAAATGATGTATGATTAAACGGACAATTGATCCACATCAACATAAGCTTTGTATTTGCAAAATAGTTGGACAGCCGAGAGTGTAGTCCAAATATTCTAATAAAGTATTTAATTTTGATTGCGGAATATGAGTTCCAATAATGCGAGCAAAACGATATCAATAAATTAGATAGCTACCGACCATACATTTTCGATTGGTCCTGAAAGGCCGGCTTTTATAACCGTCCAGTAATAACTAAAAGCGGGTAAAAGTGAATTTTTAATATGCACTAATATAATTCCTTGAGCAATGTTATATTTTCACCATGAAAAATAAGTAATATAAGCACATTAGAATATCGCAATAAAACGGAGTAAACAATAAATAATTCAGGTTAAAAAATGTAGGATTATGAAGACGTTAATATAAGTGCCTTCGATGATCGTAAAAGCTGATAATTTAATGGACG
>JAQFZG010003406.1:0-13720 GCA_034695465.1 Entomobrya nicoleti | reverse complement strand
CTACTTGCAGGTTTTGATTTATTCCGTTCAAGTTGCTACTGAGAAGAAAATCTTCCAGACTTGGAAGTGTTTTCTTTTGTAACCGACACGCTTGTCTCAAAATTCCATTTGTAGTAAAAATATGCACACGGTCTATATTTTAAAGCATACTCTGACGTGTTATCGTAAAAAAATTAATTAGATTATTAGTATCATTATGTTCGACCGGCATAACAAAGCTTGTCATGTTCCAGACTGTTTTTAACACGAAAAGTCAAGGAATTTGGTCTTTGTCCTAAATTTGTAAATCGGGTGAGAGATCTCCTGAGTTGTTTGGAGTGGTTTTAGCACTCGTTTAAATTCCAATGTGAATAATCTGCTTGTAACTGTAACAGATAAGCTGTACAAATCACGATACAAAACTGAACAGGAACAAGTTCAACAACATTTAGCAAAGCTAACCATCATTTGCATATGCACTGTACTGTAACCCTGTACCGTACCTACCAACAAACCTTGACACCTTGATATCAAACAAATAATCCCGACAATCCGAATTGCTGAATCGAATTAATTCAAAACTATTGTATTGATTGATAAATACTGCAAAACCTCTCGTGGTTCATGAAACTCATGTCCTTTTTAGCCAGGAAAGGAAGCAATTAGGCAGTTAATGGTTATCCCGTGTTACTCTTGGTGTTACTTGTCCTCTTTAACCTCTATATTCTACAATCCTGCTATAAAAATATGCTAGTAAAAGTTTAACAAATGGCCATTTATATTGTAATTAGCAGTGTTACATGATATGTTATGTTATACATAATAGCACATTTGACATAAATGACAGCGACTTTGACTTTTGTTGCAGATGCGGCACTAACTAACGAATAAATTAAGAAGCATGTTCTCGCTGCATGGAACTTAAGAATTATTTTCATGATTGATTTCTTTTTTTATTCAAAAAGATCTTCAATTTTGCCATCTGCTATATTTTAGGTTGCACAATGCATATAACTGCAAAAACATCGAAGCACAATTGACCGTACTCGGCGTACTCTTAGCAAATTCAAACAATGTTTTATATAAACAAGAAAAAAAGAAGACAAAGAAACAGACTTTTAGAGAAAGATGAAAACTTGAAATGAATAGACAAACGAAGTAAACTAAAGTAAATTATTTATGAAATTATGACGAAGCTTGCGTGCTACGTGCAAAATTATATTTCTGTGTGAATAATCAGTAGTCCAGTCACCAGTAGAACTCTTACAGGATGCAAAAATATTCCCAAAATTGAAAAGGTGAATTAATTGGAACGATTAAAATATTTAAACTACTCATATTAGCTGATAATGTACGTCATTATGTACTGAGCGAGACATACAAATGACAGATACATATTCAATTGTACTGTAAGTAAAAGTCAAGTCAGGTATCAATTCCAGGAAACTAGCCTTAATTTGCCGACAACTAGTCAGTTGAAAACAAAGTTATAGACATGTGCCATAATAATAAGGTATTTTGTAATTTGTATTGAGATTGATCATGTTGCTATTTAAAAAAAATGCATTTTCGATTTCTGATGTTAATTATACGATTACTTTTATGTTGTCATTTAAGCTCTGTTGGCAAGTTCAGTAAGGTCAGTAAAGGCGAATTTTTGTGTATAAAAGAGTCGCTAAGAACAAAAACAGATCCATTGCATCCAGATCTATTCCACAAAATCAGAAAAATAGTTTGGCTTGGTTTCACCTGGTGCTCTTTCCTTTTTTTAAATCAACTGTTTGATTTTTGCATTTTTATATTAAAATTTGGACAGCTCATGACCTAATATTAACGTAGGTATTTATGACGGCAAAAAAAGTTAGTATATAAAGCTAAAATAACGAAACATTATCAGACTTACATACAGACACAATTTAAGATCATGTAAGAAAGTTAAATGAAAAAGAAAATATAATAATTGCAAATTTGAAAATATTTCAGATAATAATCAACACAGAAAAGCTTCATTGTTTTCCCACCATGGCCATGGAATGTCAAAACATTTCTAATTTCTGTAAAATAGACAGATAAAATAGTTATGAAAACTGATCTACACTCACATATATTTAAAAATCCATTATAAAGCTTTTATACATATTATTCTAATGTCGGTGTAGTATGCATGCATGAGTGCAGGTCGTGGTTGGAATAAAAATGATTTAAATATTATCGATTTCAGGCCATGTGGCACGTGCCACAATAGGAAAATTTGATTATAGAAACGATTCCATGCGTTTTTTTCACTATTTGAATTGACAAGATGACAATAGCGACAATCATTTTACAGTTTTCATATCACATATCACAGGAGCTATAATGATATCAATGTGATCAGTGATCACGCAGCGCACATAAGCGTTCGAAATGAAATATTTTTTTTTAGATAATGTGATATTTACTGACGTAAGATGGATAGGCATCAAGATTTCCTTCAACAATAAATAAGGCCATCGAATTATTATCTTTTACTAAAACCTAATAAACGTCAAATCAGAACCACTTTATTCCTATCCTCCGAATTTTTCCATAGATTATATTTTGAGAGGTTTTACACGTAAATGAACTCTGAAGCGAATAAGTTAGCATGAATGATGATTTGATTAATGATCTCTAAAATTAAATCTTGAATCTTACGTTCATTTCTTCCATAAATCTTTTCTTTGCGCATCAACAGTGATGATAAGGGATATAAAAAAACTTCTTTCATCTTTACTTCTAATGCTGAATGCACTGACTTCCTAAAAATAATGATAAATGGCCCCACATGGGGAATATCTCTCATTACCCCAGACGCCAAGCAGTCCAGGCCAGGCACATGCCTTTGTTTCTTGGCTTTCTTTCGATTGACAATTGTCAATTATAAAATAGGAGTATGCAAATAAAATGGCAACCAATATGCGTATTTTGCAACATGAATTTTACCTTCAATACTGTCCTTCGTCCTTTCACAACACCTTGCTAAAAGTCATAATCAAGAGACTCCGATGATCATATCATGCAAATTAACGGAAAAGGTTAGATAGTTTTGTTTTCTTTGAGGTTTGGAAATAAGTAACCACTACCAAGGTGTATTAACTACTTGATGCAATGTTTGGATGATCTTGATCATGCATCTTTGCGTTGCAATTTGCAACTTGTAAATTTTTGCAATGCGGTGGGTGACAATGATTTTGGTAATACATACACGTCAATGTGTATTACGCAGACCATCCACTTAAAACTGCGAGTTCGTTCACTTTTAGCTCGTCCTCAGCGAAACTGCATTGTGCATGATGAGATGACTGTGTGTGCTTTGAATTGAAGCTACAAAGAAGCATGTGTTTTTGTTTTGTTTTGGTTAGCGTACGTACACCCGTCTGTTTTTCTAATTGTGAATTGTCTGTGTTTGTTTGAGTAACGACTGTTTTACATTATGATTAAGTCGAGGTCCATGATTGACCGTACTTAAATTACAGAAATTCTAGAATGGGTAGGCGTACGGTTTTTTAAATATCAGTTTTAGTTTAGATGACTTGATGTCTAAATTAGTGGTATTTTAATATTAATAGAATCAAAATGGTAGATCAAATATATTTTAATTCGTGTGGGTTTTGATAAGTATTTTATTTTTGTTTGCAGGACCAAGATTGAGGGAGCTCTATAGAAGTTGGAAGTGAATCGGAAATAAAATACGAGTGGAAAGGAGTGAACTTAACAGAACGGCTGGCTAATACTAATGTTGAATGTGATTTGTGGAAAGGATGTCTATGGAAGGTACAGCTTTAAAAGAGTCCATCATGTCAGATTGGGATGACAGTGCCATGGCAGGGTCCAATACGACGGAGCAAGATCCCACTCGTAAGATATTTTTCGATTTTTCTGGTGATTTGTATACTTTGCAGAACTATGCTGTATGTTGATAATTGTATGGTGAACAATTAAAGGATACTCTTGTGGACTGTCCAGCCTTCCCAAACGCTTAAAGGGTACGCTTAAGAGGAAAAGGACTTCAGATGCTGCTGGACTAGTGGATGACTTCGTGGCTGATTTCGAACGAAGACTTAAGCTAACTCCATCGTCTATGGAACGTCTGAAAGTAGCTGATTGGCATCTTCAAGATCCAAGATTTGTCCGTCTATTGATGAGATCTTTACCGGAATACTGCTTGCGGAAACTGGCGGTGACATGCTCTGAATGGCGAGACATGGCATATTCAGTAATTAGGGAAAGGAGAGGAAACAATGCATTTTCGGTGTTGTGGATGGATAATGACGCATCTCCGTTTATGAAAGATGAAAATCACGAGACAGACTTTGATTTTTCAAGGCTTTTTCATCCTACTTACATTGGCGGAAGTTCTAGTGTGTTCAATCTCAATCAAATCAAGACTGACGGTTTTGCTGCAGCTTTTGGCAACAACAATGAAAACATCAACTTCAAGCCCATTTGCCACGGTGCCAGCCTTGAAATTCCGGGAGCAAAATCCCCCGAGCCAGATCTGGAAAGAGTAGATTTTATTCTTACTTATGGAAATGATAACATGGAATCTGATGTTCTTGCAGTTGGTAAGCGAAATTGTATATAGTGTTTTTATGAAGATGTGAATTTAAGTTTTTATGTTGTATATAATACTTATAATCGGACAGTTAACACATCTTTCATCCCAATTGCATTTTTTTCAGGGAAGTATGAGAGATTGAAGTCGCAATCTTCATACAGTACTCTATTAACGCTCAGCTCATCTTTAGTTATCACAACCCCTGATGGAAACGATGTCATAGATATAGTTGTAGCCGACGAAGCTAAACTGATTAGCAGTGTCATGTTTCCGAGCTGCTCTCACGTTACAATGGAGTGCTTTTTGGTGCCGTCTGTAAGTTGCATTGCTAACATTTAAATTTAAAGATATGTAGTGTGATTATGAATAGTTCGGATTAATAATAACATTTGACTTATTTGTAGAACATGACAAAATCCATTTGCTATTCTGATGTGATTGGGGTACCAAGCCCAACCAAGAAGCCAAAGGTGCTCTTATTGTATCAGTATTTTAATTTAAGTGACTCTGAGACAGGACTTGTAGAGTAAGTGCATTATGTTTAGTGTGCCATCTTAATTAGTCTTTACAATTTAACGTTTAAAATTACGGATAATGATCTTCAATTAATTTGCAGAGTGCTTCAGTCTCTCAAGACTACTCAAGGTTCATCAGGATTCCCAATGGTCACGGGAATTTACCAGTATATTGATGGGAGTTTGAGTAATGCTGACTCGTTCCCTTCCGGTCCAGTCGACCCAGTAGCTACGGGGTTACTAATTAGTGGTGACGAGCATTGCAGCGCAGCTCTAGCCTCCGTGAATCTTACAGACTCCCCTGAATGTATTGTGAAAACACTGGATGAGGTTGGTGATTGATAATCAATACATTACATTATCACATTTTTACATTCAAGTGACTATCGATAATGAATTCTTCGTCGATGGTATTGTTGTTTCACAGGTCAAATTGTTTTATAAAACTAACGCTTTCTCAACCAAACTTGCTCTACTATTTTTTCACAACGAAGCAGCAAGCAATGCAGATTCAAGATCATCCTTCAATTATTTTTTGGCTTGCTTTCAAAGTCGCTTACCTGATGTACATATTCATGGAATCGGAAGTTTGTCTGGTGCTCACGAAATGTTTGTTCACCCCGATCCAAACTCCAACGTATCCTTTAATCGGCTAAATGTTAACATGAAGGAACTAAGCAGCGGGACTGCTGGAGCGAACACTTCACTCGAAACTTTTAAATTAATATTGGTGTTACTCACTTATCAAGGAGACTGATTGAAAATGATTTTCATTGTGTTGATTTTACTGTTTTGTACTGATTAATGATAGGATATGGATTTTTTACCTTTGTTGAATTGAATCGACTTATTGAACTGATTTATCAGAGACTGACTAAATAATTTAGTCTTCGTTGTTGTACTATTATGATGATGACGATATTATTTCTACTTTGTTGGAATGGATAATGAACTATTTTACAGAAGTAGATATTTAGGTTTTTAGTATAAATAGAATATATACATTAAATCAATTAAATTCAGTATTTGACTCCTTATGCTTCAAGAAAAGCTTTAGATTGTTGATGTTCTTATGAAATTGTTATAAATATATTATAAATCGGAAGTTATTTTAATTTGGAGTTGACGTGAAATATATATATGTTTAAAAATACACAATGCTAATAATTTTTATTTCCATCTTTCTTGTTTTCCAAGTCATTCAAAGTAGTAATTTTATGTTGACCCTCCACCTTATCTGGAACCTGGCGGCCTTCATTTACAGCATTCACTATTGCATCGTGCTTCATAATGCTTTCTAGACATGAACTCAGTAGTCCTAAGCCTTCTTCAATTTCTTCCATGTAGTCACCATCCATCCATTCTTTTACCTCCTCTTGTTGCTCATCATTAGTATTAGAATTGTCGATATCATACACAAACGGAAGAGCGTGACCTTGAACAACTAGTTCATCAGGTTTTAACGTTCGTTCCATCCGCGGTGTCAGTGAATCCTTTGGATCTAAAAATCTAGTCTCAACTTCAATTATCTCCTCTGATGTTCTTGGTTCTGGCAACGTCAAGCTATCACATTCTAATTCCAAAATGTTGGATCCGACCATGGAGTTTTGATGAGATACACTTAAAGATGAAAATGGATATCCTGAGCCCCCAGAGCTGAGATCGCCATCATCATAATCATTACCAGTCATATTTGAAGACCACGAAGTAATGCGATTTGTAACGTATCTCTCCCCACGTCTATGTGTCTTTCCACTTTCCCCAGAGTTTCCTCTTATTGGCTTGTATGCTCTGTTGCTTAGTTCATCACATCGTTTATTTCTGCATATGAATTCTTGTCTACTTGAAGCACTGGATATATCTTTTTCGTTCGCAGGATTTGAGCTATTTCCTCCTCTTCCCGGCCCATCTTTGTCTTCATATTCATGACCATTGTCAGTTTCTCCTAGATCGTCATTCTCATCAGTTTCGTATCCGATATCCTTCAAAGTTAACAATTTGAAAAAAGCCTTGCATGGCTTTAATTTTCTAAAAGATTTCGTCGTTTCGTTTCCGTGATCATCTTCACTTTCGCTATCAGTGGTACAATCGCTGAAGCCGTGACTGTCCGTTTCTGTTTCTTCATTACATCCACGACCCCCAGATAGTTGTAAAACGTCTGCAGTTTGTGGTGAGGTTTCATTCGTTTCCACATGTACAATGTCTAACCTTTCATGACTTTTCACTGCATAATCATGTATTGATTCTACCACATCTCCGCCTACGACACTCATTGATTCCTCACTGTGACCATGATGGGCCAAAATGTTCTTCCAATGAAAGATTCCATGGTGGTGGTGGTGATGACTATGGATATGGTGATGATTTTCCAAGGACTCTCCTTTTTCACTTTCCAGTATAGTATGCACATGCACTTTGTCATTTTCACTAGTCACGGGTCGATTTTGATTGGTAATATCATGTGCTTTTTCCTCAGACCCGGAAACAGCAGCGTCAATAAATGACAAATTGGTATTACTTATTTGAAAGATCAATTTTCTTGAAGGTTCAACCAGAGTTTCAATTTCATGACATGTTTTTTCTTTCGATTTCTGTTCCTCTACAGTTACCACAGTTGAAGGATCTTGGTCCTTATCCTGGTCCCCAGACTTTGCTGTCGTATTTAAACTGGCAGTCGTTGACTTTGCAGTTTGTTTAATACATGGTAATAGACACTGCAAGATCTTACGCAAAGTTCCCTTATCAGGAATTATATGACATGATTGGGAAGCTTCCCTGGAGCAACCAGACAAAGTTATAAAACTCAATGTATCCTCGTTCCCATTCCCATTGGGTCCGTGATGGCCATGATGCTGATTTTGGTGCTTACTGCAAAGCTTTGATTGTGGTGGCACTATGCAAGAGTCATTTACACTGTCTGATGCTTCAGAGATGTCGATTTCGTGATGGTGAAGTGGATTGTGGGGAAGCGTTCCATTGTGATTGTTGTGATTATGATGATGCTTCGAGGAATTTGATCCCTCACCTTCCACATGAGGATGTAAAGATATTTGATTATTTTTCGGGTTGGGAACATTGAGAGTATCATATTTCCAATGACCATAGTGGTATTCATGCTTCCATCCAATAGCTTATATAAAAAATTACACATTGATACAGATATGCATTGCATAAGCAATCATTATACTGATATTTATAAAAAGATTGTTAATTTGAGTTGCCAACCTTTTCTCTCAGATTCCGTTAATGTAGGAATGAAGTAGCTAGCGTGCCCAACTTTATTCAAATCCTTTGTTCCATAATATGAATCAACTGCTGGAACTGATGATCCTCTATCTCTTCGCAACTTTCTTCGCACAATTTTATGAGTTATTGGAGGTTTCTCCATAAATATTTTCTTCAAATCGAGATCCACATCAGAAGGATCAAAACAATGTATCACATTGCATGTTGATGATAAGTTATTTGTAACTTCATTAATAGATGAACTATTCACTATGTGATTTTGATTGTGTAAATCCATGTGATTAGCCTGCCCCATTTCCTTTTCTGCAGTATCTCCCTGCTGCTCTAGTATTGAATCATTATCCTCACCTTCATCTTCATCGTCATATACTAGTTGACTTTGTTCTTGTTCTTGCAACAGTTGTTCATCATGTAATTTCAACTTTAAAATTTCCTCTTGGAAAACCTTATTTAGTTTCTGATTCAGAAAAATTCTATACTTTGCCTCATTAGTTTTAGTTAAAAATATGTACTCATATGGCGGTGTATTAAGTACTGGTGAAGGAATCAGAGGAAATGTTTCGATTTCATCAATCTGACTATATTCATCATCCTCCCATAATCCATCGTTAATAATAATTTTAGGCCTTTCTATGTCGTCATCCTCATCAGCAGATAAAGACGGAGTCGCCAGGTCTTCATCACAATATGGGAAAACGCCCTTGCACTCGTACGCGACAATGAAATCTTCATCCGCACCATTGTCGCGACTAACCTGTTTTAACCAGTTTCCACTCAACTCGCGATTTTGTAGCTTCTCTTGTAGTTCTTTTATAACCTCGGAACGCTCCTGATAAGGACTATCAGAGTCAGACACTGATTCTGTGGAATTGTTTTGCGAATACGCAAAGATTGATTCAGCCTGAGATTTGCCATTTATGGGGTAACGTGAAACATCTTCACACAGATTGGCATTTGGTCCTTCCTTTGGGACATGCTGCTTTGCCTCAAGCTCTTGTATCTTTTCCTGGGCTGCAAGCAACTGAAAATCATTAATATTGAAACAATGAAGATTTTAAAACATTACAGGATGATAAAATATGGAATGTATGCATGCATACTTGGGAAACTAGCTCTTCGTGTGAGAGTAATGACAGTTGGCTTGAACTTAAAATTTTCTTCGTCTGGGTTTGGTTATCGTTATCCATTTTTTAATATTGGGTAAAAATGAGTTGCTTATTAAAGTTAGCTACGAGCCCTTATTACACATAACTCTAATATGTTTGTTTTAATTAGTTTTAATATATAGTTATTAACATCTTGATAAAAATATATGGAAATTACATGTATGAAATGAGATATCAATGAAATGTGAATCTTCCTTGACTCTTTTATGCATTTCCTAGTCAACTTTTGAGATTAATAGCCAGAAGACATATATACAAAATTTGTGGAATGGACGCTAGCCCGACGCTGCGCCAGTATCTTTCAAATGCATACTGAACAATAAGTGATTGGACGATATGGGCATAATGTAATGATGATTAAGTTCTCATTCAATGGTGTATACAAGGTCTAGGTATATAAACCGAAATTGTCATATTCTATTCCAATAATAAAAGAACTCATAAACAGCCAATAATTTGAATTGGATGTGGTGGTGTAGGTCTAATGTAAGGAGTATATTTTTAGCTAACCCTATAAAGAATATTTGACCATCATGAGAGAAATTTTCATTTAATTTTTTGGTTGGTTTTAAACAAATTTTAATATTGAAGGCCCGAACCGAATAATTGACTTTTGTTAACCCATCTTTCTTACAAAATTGTAATTTTACAATAATAGAGTTACGTGAAAGGTTGTATTTTTCTATTTTTCTACATTTGTTAACAATAGGATAATCCATGTATTCATTCGATTCATTGTGCATTTCTTTAAGCTTTATGGCATTATAAAAGTATTCTTTTCTGCAATGTCTATTTCGGTGCACATGTCTATTGTGATGTGGTGATATGATGCATTCAGTGTAATAAAGTGATGTATTAACCTGACCTAGACCAAAAATACTAAACCGTTTTCCTTTCAGCAAAATTTTTGAAATCAATGAATACTGAATTGGCCAATTACGAAAATACAACAATACTTTGTCGTAAGCAGTCGTAACGTAACCTCAAGATTCAAAAGGCAAAAGAATAACCTTAAATTATATTGTCTTAACGTGACATGTTATGTGGCTTATGAGGAGGAAATTTTTCAATTTCGAATTATATTTCGACATCAATTAAGAGTGAAAATATAAATTGAGTGATGTAGATCAAGCATGAATTTTAGCGAAAGGAATATTTTAAAACATCCAACTCTGTTTTAGTGTTAATATTCAAGGCTTATAATACGGGTGGGATGGGATGAGTTTTTTCACATGTATTGTATGACTTGATTGCTCAATGAAGCCAATCAAATTTGTGTAGGCGACGAAATCTATAGGGTCAGAGAGTAATTAGTTTAGCAGCTCATCCTCTGAGATCAGATACATTTTTTGCTGGTTTAATTTTCACCACTTCTTAGCCTGGTATCGGTACTAAGCCTTTCCCTTATCTCTGTTTGCACGATCAATGTGGATTTTTTTTCGATTGTTTTACATGACATTATTATGTCAGTCTTGGCAAAACGGTTACGTACACTATCAAATGTACATATAATGGTTTGTACAAAACGTAACTGTTGAAAAATGGTGATCTTCTATATGCATTTCATATGTTTCACGGTTCCTGTTGTTTTGTGTCTTTACCGTGTTTGGGCTCATTTTCCATTTAAGACATTGTTTTTTATTGAAAAGATGACGCTTCATAGCTGATAAGATTCCCATTAACAAAACAAAACACGTTTACAAAACTACAATGTGTAAGTAGCAATGTAACAGGAAAAGGCCCTAATGGGGTTCGATCAAGTAAAACACTTTTCTTATCTGGGATGGTACCTTTCTTCGCTAATGGAATTTTCTAATTCACGACTGAAATGGAAGATGTGGAATATATACGTGTGTGCGTGTGTTCTATTCTGTATGTTGATACGTAACTTTATATATTGCAAATTAATATGTATGCAGGTTTTCATACTGAAAGGCTAACACACGAATTAAAATCACACTGAAATATTGACCTAGAAAAGTTTATGTAAAGAAGTTTTTTTTAAATGTATTTTCGATCAAAAAATCATATTTACTTAATTTGGTCCTGCGAAGATTTTTTGTTGGAAAAATTTGTTCCAGTTGACAAACTAAAGAATTCACGGCAACTATTTACGCATGTCTCGATTTCAATGTCACCAAAAGAATTTACATTTTGGTCAAAGGTAAAGTTAAGGCCTTCCCTGGTTAAAAAGTCATCTTGTGACAACAACAAATATACATTCTTAAAGAAAGTGAAAGGTCAGTCCCAGAGCAGCAGGCGCTTAGCTTTACAATTGTATTCTTAATTATCATACATTGTGTAATGCTGTCTCTTCACTTCAAGATGACACTAACAACTAAGCACTGAGCACATTCCATTTGTAAGATGTTTATGTTCAATGTCATTCTCGCCTAGACCCAAATTCCGGAACTCCTTCGAGACATCATGGAATCCACAAAAACGCATTGAATCGTAGTAAAGCTACGAGCAGAACTGTCATTTTCTAAGAGCACTACTGACCAATTTTTAGATACGTTTTTTCTTTCAACAGGGTTCATTCTCATCATCTCATCCACCATTATTTATAGCACATCGTACGAGATCATGATAATAAAGGCTGTGGCCAAAACAAAACCTTGCGTTTTTTCTACTTAAAGGGCTGGCTTACTATTAACTATTAATGGTAATTTGACAGTAATTATTCAGCATCGTCGCCTTCTCCTTTTGTTCTAATTATAAATTAGAATGAGGAACAAGGCATTTTATGCGGGACCCTATTTATGTGTATGATGATGAGACATGTATAACAAATGGCTTAAAAGATTAAACTATTCCTCTTAAATTTTCATGGATTATTGGATTTGCACGTATGTACTTGTACGTTGTTTGATGATAATGCTCATAATAATAGAACATAACCGCATATGAAACGAAACAGAATGTCTTAAAATTGCAATCAACAATTTTGAAGACCTAAGAATACTTTTTCCATATAATTCTAGCAAGGTTTTTTTTGTTCAATGGAGATAACTGGACAAGAATAAGATTGCAATGCAACATAGACAAAACCTCAACAACAAAAACAGTAAAAAACCATCATATATTTAAATAGCTAGTAAACACGTTTACTAATTCCTTAAAATTCGTTTACCTTTCAACCTTTAAATATTTTAAGTCCCCAGAGCATTTCCAGTGAGGCTCATTTTACATTATTCCATTAAACTGTCTGCCTGTAAATAACAATCAGTGTATTTACAGTATTTACACATTCTTGAATTCCCGAGTGCTTAAAAAACTTCTGGAACAAACAGTTTTGCTTTGTTAACTTGTTATTGACTTTTGTATCTTGAAAGGATGATAACTCTAAAACTGAAGTCATACATGCGAATATTTTATATTCTTGAAAAACAAATGTCATATTATTATTATATGTCAAATGTATATTAGCATTCCAATGAAATGAAAAAACAACAAACCCCTGACCATACCCAACATGAAATATGAACAATAAACAACGAAGGATGACGTCAATCTAGCTACTTTCATAACGCTATGCTATTGTTGACACATACGCAGGGGGCAGGGAACACCTACAAATATTTAAGATTAACAATGCATACATAGATGTTATTTATAGCAAACCAAATTTTCCTAATCTTTTTATTGATTTTCAGGCATCCTAATGATCGGAACCTTGAATACAAAGAGACGTAATCAATAATCAAGGAAGCCAAAGAGCCAAGAACTTTTAACAAAAGAAAGCCAAAAAGTAAAAGTGTCCACTTGTCTCATAAAACCCCAAATGCTACTATTACAGATTAACAATGCTTTTTATAGCATCAATGCAACGCTGTGCCTGCGGTAAGTTAAGAATAGTAACATTATGCTTTTTCATCTATTTTATTTATCAGTATGAAACCCTTTGATCGGCTTAAATAAATTGTAAATGGTTGCTTGCGTCACATCATTAAATAAAAACCTCTCGTGTGGTCCTGGTTCTCGCGCATGTATTCCTTTTCAAAAAAGCTGCAGGAGTTTTAACTTCAAACTTGTGTTTTGTGTCATCATCACCGATATGAAAACATTAGAGCCTTTTTGAAAAAAAACGACCTTCGACTTCAGTGCAGACTACAATGCAAGTTTTATTGTTGCCCAAATGCTTTTCCAGGCGAGGCGTAAGTAATGGGATCTAAATATTTACAAAGATAAGTCAAAAAGTCATCAGTCATCTCATTATAGCTGCACCAAAGTTC
>JAQFZG010003405.1:0-13721 GCA_034695465.1 Entomobrya nicoleti | reverse complement strand
TTGTATACATGACGTTTGTTACTTAAATACGCTTTGGTTAACTGTTTACAGGCACAGGAAAAACCAGTACTATTCTCGCCGCTGCTCGTCAGCTATTTGGAGATTGTTATAAGGATAGGTAAGATGGAAATCGTAAATGTAAAAATACCTTTGATTACCTATTATTGAAAATGGAATTTATAGTTTATTTAAAACTTATTAATGATGATTATTTTGTAGGATTCTTGAGCTGAATGCATCTGATGAGCGTGGAATCAGTGTAATTAGGGAGAAAGTCAAAAAGTTTTCTCAACAGACAGCTTCTTCTACCTTACCTGAGTAAGTATCTTTAGTAATTTGTTGTTCATTTCCTTCTGATCTTTGTGTTGTAATGTCTATTAATTCCTTCATTATCTTGTCTTGTTAACAGTGGCCGCGCTTGTCCACCATTTAAACTTGTGATTCTTGATGAAGCTGACGCGATGACTGTAGCGGCACAGTCAGCACTTCGTCGAACAATGGAGAAGGAAACAAAATCAACCCGGTTTTGCTTGCTGTGTAACTATTTGTCAAGAATCATTCCTCCAATTACATCCAGATGTTCTAAATTCCGATTCAAGCCTTTAAGTACGCACATGCATTTTTTAGCAAATTGCTGTTTTTCATACTCCTTATGAGGATATTATTTAATGACGCTAGTTTTCATGTTATTTCAGAGGACGAAATGATTTTGCAAAGATTGGAAAAAATTTGCTCAGCAGAAAATGTACGATTTGAGAGTGGAGTTTTGAAGTCTCTTATCAAAGCTTGCGAAGGGGATCTGCGTCGCGCTATCACAAGTTTACAGTCGTGTCACCGATTGAAAGGGCAAGATCATGTTCTAACTGTTGCGGATGTAGAGGAGCTTGCAGGGGTAAGCTGATACAATTATGGTTACAACAGTCATCATTACAGGCACAACTAACTAAGACGCTTTATATAATGTTATCTTTTAGATGGTGCCTATGAAATGGGTGGAAGAAATGTTTACTGCTTGCTTGACAGGAAACTATGATAAAGTGGACGAAGTAGTAGATCGAATGAGTCGGAATGGTTTGCCAGCATCCAAAGTATTGGATCAGTTTTTTCACTTTTCTTTGAATAACGACCAACTAACGGATGCACAGAAGGCCATAATTTTTCAGAAAATCTCAGTAAGTGTGAAATCCTTCCGGATAGTTTTCCTTTTTGTACAGGCATGTGTGTTCGTGAGTATGATTGTCTTTAATATATGATTTTTTTATGTCATTGCACAGGAATGTAACTTTCGACTCATGGATGGCGGAAGTGAGTATTTACAGTTGATGGATCTTGGAACAACAGTTATGTTAAGTGTTAAGTGAATCTAATGTATGTATCATTTGTGTAATTCAAAGTACAATAATTTTTTTTTCATTCACGTGTCCATTAACTGCTTGGTGAATAATAAATCTGAATGTGTGTCACAAGAATGTAGCTGTACTCAACTTTGCACCACTGCTTCCACATACCGCCCAATTAGTCTAATAGTCCCCATGGTTGAAACATCGGAATCTTTTCATGCAATTCATAATTTTTAGATTTTTAGATGAATGATCATGCATATATGTACCAATTTTATGCATTCAAACGTGTTGGTATGATTTAGTCACAATGATTTTTTAATCAAGTATCAATGGACCATGAAAGGGTCTTAGGGCAAACAGAAAATACAGAATCAGAACCAGAGGATCCCCAAGAATCAAATAGACGACCGGTTAACGTTACAGTTACTAGAACATATCTTCCAACATTACCTCCAACCGATATTAACAACAATCAAACTAGAATTTTTGCACACCCTGTAAATCCACCGCGAGTCGTAAGGAGCAAACACAGCGTAATGTTTGACCTGCCACCCGTATCGTTATGTTATTCTCTACTTCTGGTATTTATCCAATTGAACTACTCCTTGTTGTTAAAGCACATTTCCACAAGTATCTCAAAATACACTATTCTTATTTTAAATTCCAGTTATTTGTATATTTCACTAAAGAACTATTTGGCGTGACATCAGAGGAGAAAGTTTACGTCAGGTAAGGGTATTTTTTTAATCTAAAAAGACTTTCCAGCTACTGTAAAAATTGCTACTATTATCTCGGCTTATACTTTTATTCAGCTGGAGAACTGTCATGGAGCAGGGCGAGATATGGAGGATATTGTATGCTCAATTCTTCCACTTCGGAACGGTGCACATTTTCTTCAATGTCGTCCCCTTAATGGGCATAGGTGATGAAAACGCCAATAATTGCTAAAATGTCAAACCTATTTGTGAAACTAATACAATGAATATATAACGCTTTTTAGGTAGATTTCTTGAGAAAAAGATCCAAAGCACAGCTTACGCACTGATCATTTTAGGGATGTCAGCAATATCGAACCTCTTTTACATTACCATTTGTGGTGCACTATGCACTGGACCACAAAATGAGTACAGCGTTGGATTTAGTAGTATGTATTACGATTTTTCATTCAATTTACTCTTCACCTATGTAAATCAATTATTTAAAAGATTGAGCACTTAAGCTTTCTCTCCTCCTTCCTAGCTGTCATGTTTGCCTTGAAAATGATTCATATATTTACGATGGACAGTGACGCAAATTTTGGAAAAGGGGATCCTAACTTAATACTTGGGTTCTTCCCTGTTCATTTGCCTGCCTATATCTCACCCTGGCAGCCTGTTTTAGAAGCAATTTTCTTTGATATTTTTATAATTGGCAAATGTATCGCTTCTACAGTTTCTGGAGTAAGCATCTTTTACGAACTACATGCCACTAAAGTTATATTACATATGCATAATGCATGTACAAGGCTACTCAACAAAAGAAAATTTCTTATAAATTTTAGATGGTGGCGGCATTATGTTTCCCTTACCTCGTCAAACATTACAGAAACTATGTCATAATACAGAACCCACCTCCACCTCCTCCGAAGATCAGGCCAAGAACTACCGCTTCACAACAACAGGAAGACGCAAGCAATAACAACACTGAAGATGATCTCACTGATAATACTGACAATGATAACAATCATAACGACTAATGAAACCACTTAATACGCCTCATTTTTGTATGAAAATACTAACAACTTTATTGAACTGAAACAGCAAGTATTTAACCAATCCCACAATGAAAAATAATGCTTAAAAATACTAAATAAAACGTATATACTAAAAACAAAACAAAAGAAAAAATTCACTACATTGGCGGATCTTTCTTACTATTAATTTTCCTTTGCACCACCTCCCTAAACTGTGACAAAATCTTATTTTCTCTTTTCTGTCTCTCCTCCTTGGAGAACATTGCGAGGGCTCGTT
This sequence comes from Entomobrya nicoleti, assembly GCA_034695465.1. NCBI lineage: Eukaryota > Metazoa > Arthropoda > Collembola > Entomobryomorpha > Entomobryidae > Entomobrya > Entomobrya nicoleti. The sequence continues at coordinate 10,369 of JAQFZG010003405.1, read as the reverse complement.
TCTCATCGGCTGAATAAATCTGGTTTTCTTTACGAATACGGACAGCCTCCATACGACGATGACGGGATCCACTCATCACATATCCAACCTACAACACCGAAAGAGATATCATCATTAATTGTTACTATTACCATTTGACCAAATAAAATATTTAAAATGGTGGATAATGTGAATGTAATGCAACGTACGTCTTCAAATGTTTCAATTTCATCAGAGGTCAACCCGATTTCACCTCTTCTGGGAATTCTTTTGCCTTCCGCAACGTAAGCCGCCATCGCAGCACCTTCACCAGGAAGCAAAGCTTTTCCATATTCTTTAAATGTTAACTGGACAACTTGTTTCGGCTGGGGTCCAACGCAGTCATCTTCTTCCCCATTTCTAGAAGATTCGTCTTGATCTATAATCCGATCTAATAAACGCAAGAGTAAATTAACAAAAAATTAACCTTGTCATTTGGAAAGCATAACGCTTTGAAATTTTTAATGACTTACCCTTTTCAATCCACATCCCCTCATCTGAAGAGGAATCCTCCGATTCTGATGAACTAGAGGAAACTTCTTCCTTTTTCCTTTTACTTGTGCTTCCGCTAGCATTGAAACTTTTAATTATGTCTTTGGCAACTTGATCTGCGTCCTTTTTATCCTTACTGCTTGTATCCTTGCTACTGCTGCTGCTGCTTACTTCCTTTTTACTTTTGCTTTTAGATTTTTTATCTTTATCTTTTCTGCTCTTGTGCTTCTTATGCTTGGATGATGACTTTTTATGTTTAGACGACTTTTTCAATGACTTCTTCGACGATTTCTTCTTCTTTTTCTTGGACTTGCGATCATCTGAGTCAGAATCTGTATCTGAAAGTTCACCATCTGTGCTGCTCTCTTCTGAAGACGACGACCTTGATCTCTTTCGTTTCTTCTTTTTATGTCGCTTTTTATCGTCACTGTCGTCCTTCTTACTTTTCACCTTCCAATTAAAGTTGTAATTAGGTTCAGCGTAGTCTGAGTCCTCATCAGAGCTAAAATAAAAATCATGTCAAAATCAAAGGTGTAAAATGCAATGCAAGCTTGATTTATATAGCATTTTGAAAATTCTAAGTACACTTACTCTTCTGGAATTCTGTTTGGGGTGAGGTTCCAAACTTCAGCTACTCCTGTTTCACTAATTTGTTCACGCTGCAGCCGTCTATGTTCTACGTAAGTTGGACGAAGGGAAACGGGCTCCTTTTTCCAGTGGTTCATCTGTAGAAAATTAAATAAAATTCACTTTAGAAGTTATAAATACACATATTTTACTCTCGAGGAGACTAAAACAAGCCAACTGTTTACGAACTTGTAGACTATATAATACCTACCTTTATTTATACAAATTCACTATTTTAATGCAATTGTTTTATTTATTTTAAGACACTTAACTGATCAATGTTATTGAATAAGTTAGTTAAACTTTAAAAATGTGTTGCGTGCATTGTTGTTTACAAGAATGTGACAAGCATTGCGTTGTAAACGTCAGCTGCAAATGTTTGGTTTGGGGTTGTTTACGCTTTGTGAGCGAAGATGTAGGGGTGAAAGAAGACTACTTGGTGAAGTTGGAAAAGATATATTGTATATGGATATGGATGGACTATGAATTTGGCTTTACTAATAATTGTTCGCGTGATTCACTACACTAAACCAAAAAATTATGATGATGATGGTCAAATTTTCATTCCAATTTAATCTACAAACCATATTAAGCTTATCTGACTTTCTGACCACATTTAAAATGACCATGACATGATGATACGAGAAAGCTAGTTCTTTTGAAAAAATTGACGCCAAATAAATAATGGTGTGATAAAACCAGGTTTCATGGAAGGCATATAATTGATTAATTACACATTACACTATTCAAATCAGGCAATTGTATTTTTATCCCGTATCTTTTTCTGATTCAAAAGAACAAGGAGTTATATTCAAAAAAGTAATCAGTGATAAAAGGTGTTTCATTTATAATTATTAATCAATCATATTTTACTACATAATAGAGTTTAAAATGGACCCTGTCAAGTATTTTCAGGGTGTAGTGTATTATACTTACATACTGCATATATATTCATTAAACATTCACTCGCCAGAAAAACTGAAAATAAATTAAATATTCAACTTGAAAAAGTAAGCTTTCAATATGGCATGAAAAAGCAGTGGCTAAGCTACGACGGGCACGGCCCGGGAAGCACATTTTCGGCACAAGATTTAAAATATTTTAAATCTACCAGTGCAAATAAATCTAATCTCTAATAGTTGCTATTACAAATATAAAAGCATCTAAAATGTTATTTAAGAATTTCATAAATAAGACTTAAAAACCATAAAAAGAAATATGTTTCCATACAATTTAAACGAGATTAAATATAACTGAACGAACGAATCAACATAAATATGTGACGTATGCAACAATACTTAATATGATTTAAAGATAAAAACAAAAATAACTTGACAAATGAAAGATGAAACCAAATTAATCCAAAAAGTCTAGAACTTAATTTTAAACGTTCTTAAGTAGAGTCATTACTAGAAATATATTTGTACTTGCATAGAAATCGAATATGAACCCTTAAGAAATTAAATATTAAAACTAGGAATCAAATACGATTTTCTTAGCAATAAAATTAAAAATTCCTGAAAAATTAAATACGAATTATATAGCACTCGAACAGGAACCCTTAAGAAATTAAATATTCAAACTTAGAAATCAAATACTAATTTCTAAGCATTCGAACACAAACTCATGGGAAACCAAATACGAACTTATTAGCATTAAAATAAAAATTCCTCAAAAATCGAATACGAATTTCTCATCATTCTAGCGCCAAATCCTTGCCATTCGAATTTATATTTCTTAGCATTCGAATACCAATTCCTTAGCATTCAAATACCAATTCCTAAGCATTCGAATACGAATTCCTTAGCATTCAAATACCATATCCTTTGCATTCGAAAAAGACTTCCTGAGAATTCAAATATCAATTCCTTTGAATTCGAATTCTTTAAAAATCGAATACGAATTCTAAAACATTCCAATACGAATTTCTTAGCATTCGAACACAAATTCTTTACTTTTCGAATACATGTTTCTTAGCATTCGACTACCATTTCCTTAACATTCAACTACCAATTCCTTGGCATTCCAATACTAATTCCTCTGAATTCGAAAACTCATTTCTTAGCAATCGAATACGAATTCCTTAGCATTCCAAAACGGATTTCTTAACAATCGTAGCATTTTGACACAAACTTCTTTAGAAATTGAATACAAATTCCTTACAAATTAAATACGAACTGTCAAATTAAAGTTAATAAGAAAACAGCCAGTCAATGTTCCTCAGAAATTGTATAAACTTTCTGCAGTAATTGAATGAAGGATATTTTTAATGGCATTCACGATTTTTAGAAATCTTACAAACGTTCTGAAAACGTTCGAATGTAATAACTGTGGAAATCGAATGGACGTTTATTATAAACCACGAGTAATAGGCCATAGGCGTGAGCTAAGCTCACTTAAGCACGCATTCATAAAAACATAAAGAGAGAGAGGGAATGCGTGTTTGAATAATGTCAACACAGCCAAGTGACCAATCAAAAAAGGGATCCGGATTTTCCTACACGGACCCAGGTTCTTCTCTTATAATAGTGTTGATACAAATGTTTCATTAAATGTCAAATATGTGTTTCTGAGCAGTTTGATTCTCGTTTCTTGTATCAAACCAACTTTCTTTAAGCCTGACTTGTTTATTACGAATTTATTATCGTTACTCACATCAAATTTAAATTTGTGAGGCTCAAATCATGAATATGCTCCTCAAAATATCATATCAGCATTCCTCAAGTAAGTCGATTGCACAGTCATCAAATATATTCTATACGTCATTCAAATATTTCTACTTTCATGGTTCGAACCTAATTTGGAACTCAATTGGTATTCCAAAAATACACATGCTGCATTTCTTTAATTTAGTCTATTTATATCGAATGACTAACACATTTTAAATAAAACAACAAATTATATTAATATTACAAGTTTTGTGGTCATGTCTTCGTGGTAAAAACTCAAGTGGTTCTCAAGACACGAACTTGAATCTTTAATCCATTTCTAAACCGGTAATGAGCGGTAATAATTCAAACTCATTGCTATGAATGGAATATAATGAAAATACAGAAAATAAATTTAGTTGCAAATGTCTTTATTAGTCCGTGACTAACCTTGCATAAATCATTCGTCTAACCTTGGTGTCAAGGTAACCGATATTTGGTGTAGGTTTCCAAATATTTGAATCAATAGGGCGTCAACCTGCTTCACACTGAACAAATGTAAAAAAATATCCGGAAATATTCTGACTCAATGAGAGCATTTGTGGTTTATTTATTGAATTTAGTCATTAAAATTAACATGATTTGTTTAAAAATAGGTACAGTTTGTAAATGTTTTAATGTTAAATACTACTTTCAAACATTTGACACGATTTCATCATTGTTTTTTCCAGATGATCTGATTTTTAAAAGTTAAATCAAGCAATGCGCCTGGCCCGGCCCCTTCGGGGCCCGGCCCGGGAAGCAACTTCCCTCTGCTTCCCTCGTAGTTTAGCCCCTGTGAAAAAGTTAGACAGTCCAGACTCCAGACGATGTATGCATAAACAAAGACATTATGAGAGTAGAGGAAAAAACAAAAAAAGTAATTAGTGCTGGTTCCTTAAAAATGCAAAGCCTAAACAAAAAAATAAGACCGAACTTCCCGAGGACGAGACCACCAAAAAAGTATTATAATCTTGATCTAATAAGTGCACTGATAGTTTATGCATATTATTTCACATAAACAAGTGTACATACCTACATATAATTTTTACTTGAAATGAAATAGTTGAAATGTCTTGGACTTGAACTAGACTATTTTTGGCACGCAACCTTGCATTAGAATGGATAGATGGATAATGCGCTATTCACAAATTATTATGTTCTATACAATAAGAACCCTTTTACTCTGGTCCCTTTGAGTACCCACCCAACCTATTTCAACACAGGTACTCTCATGTAACGTAACATTAACAGTAAAGGACACAGAGTCCTTGATTTTGTAAATGATGAATGAAAACTGTGTAGTCCATCTTTATCCTTAATGTTACACATGGAGTCTGACTTTATAGTTTTTAGAACCGAGACGTGTGTTTGAAAATTCTCACAGCTACATTATTATGAGAAATTTTTGAGTATTTTGCGAACAACAACCAAACAAGTTATAATTCATCTTAATCATCTTCAATAAAGAACGACGACAAATGGTACACGTTCATGATAACCCATATTTTTTGACGACCCGAATTAGCGAAACTGACGAGTTCGTGTGTTAAATACATCCAATTTAGTGTTATTTATTAAAATTACAAGTTAGAGTTTTAATCGGTATCAATCTCATCATGATTGATATGATCATTCTAAATTTCTTCCAACTAAATTATGATCACTACAACAGTTTAAATAACGTTGAACATGAAGCCACTGCAACCTCATCTCCTAGTACTGACGTTGGGGGTACAGGTGGGCTATCTGTCAGGTTAATTGTAATGGGTCTTCTTTTGACAGCATTTCACTGGCTCCTTGCAATTTTGCTAATATACTTAATCATGGGAAGTATGCTGCTAATTGTTTTAGCGACACATTTATCTACCTGTCTGTTCATTTTTGTATGGGAAATTTCCTTCGTACTGTTACAAAAGTGGTTAGCTCCAATTTTCGAAATAGCCATGTCAATACTAGAGTATGCAGCGGATGTTTCCGATCGCATGAGCATTAGTAAAAGTTTTTTGTCAAGGTGGTGTGTCTCTTAACTGTTAACTAATTTCTTCCTGTCGGATAAATCGCAAATGACTGTCTTCGTTCTCTATTAAAATTATATTATCATGCTATCAAATTTTATCAACTACTACAATTATGCTAATCGCATCTCGGCAAAATAATAATTACATACATCCAAAAGTATTAAATCAAGTTGGAGAGTTTTAAACATTAATTTCTACTAAACTATCTCATTTTTTCTCTGTGGAATACTGAAAAACGGGAAACATTAGATGTTAGAATAGTTTCGTTTCTTGTCTTTGTTCACTTTGCTTTACAAAAAAAATCAAGTCAGCATTCAAGCAGGAACCCTTCCTTCTTACCACAAGCTAGAATAGCACGACTCAGAGAAGTGCAGCGCATTCTCAGCTCGGCTGAGTGTAACGAGAGAGGAGCATGGAGTGCAACAAAGCGCTCTAGCTCTAGCGGCTTTGTCTTGTGCATGAGAAGCGGTAGTCAAAAGTTGTGTATATTTTGTTTTGTTCATTCAAGTTTTCTCCAGTGCATTTTGAGTGCATCTGTTAGAAAGTTACAGTGAACAGTGAAAGTGTCTGTTTCGCAAAGTTTTTAAAGATGTATAATGATGAAATAGTAATTTAAGAATATTTGTGGAAAACATATGAGGTTTTAATCTAATTGACTTTTACTTCACTTAAAATCAGTAGTCAGCCTCAGGGTAAAAACTTAACTGACTTTTTAAAGATAAAAGTTGACTAGTTGACGTAGTAAAAATGAGTAGTCCAATTAAACTAAGAAATCGCAGTGCGCGGTCAGTATCGGTCGAATCTGTTTCTAGCTTTGAAGTTGACCTTACATCTCCATCTCAGTCTCCAGAAAAACTGAAAAATGGAACAGGTACAGGAATCTCAGGCAAGACAGGAAGACCAACTCGACAATCGACCCGAAATTTGCCACAGAATAAGAAAGTATCAAATGTTACTGTTGTAGACGACACGAATGGGGGAGGTGGTGTGTCACCAAGTTCCACCGGCTGTGATAGTAATGTTGAAAATATCAATATTACATCAAGAGAAAATAATGAAAATACTCCACGAAGATTGACCCGTACCCGATCTGTCAGAAAACCTTCATGTAAGCTTTCGCAGTAATATTTACTATTCATATAATCTTCTGTATTCTGTGATGTAACACATTCAAGAAAATGGTTTGTTTCGTTTTTGTCATTGTTGCAGTTGTGTCAGAGTCCACGATAAATGAAGACGAAAAAAGCGTCAAGTGCACTATTCGAAGACAACCAGTGGTATCCACCACCACGCCAAGAACTAGAAATACACCAAGGCGGAAATCGACATTACGTATTTCAAGTTTAGATTATGATTCACAAACGGATAGTGAAAGTGAGAATGACTCTAAGAAAGCAAAAAGCAGAAGGAATGCAAGTTATTTTAACAACCAGGATCATGCAGACTTTATTCCGGAAACCAATGAAGACTCTGAGATGTCATCTGAAGAGGATAATGCAGTACCCACCAGTGAACAGGACGATGAAGATTCTAGTGACAATGAGGAAGAGGAGTTGGATGAAGCAACGCCAAGTAAAAGACCCCTCCTTGGAAATGAACTGAATAAATTGGCCTCTACACCAGACATCATGCATAAACTAGGTATACTTTTTCAAGTACATTTTATTTTCTGATTGAACTGAAAATTTATGGGATTGATTAATTGATTTGTTGATACTTTTATATTTTAGGACACTCAGTTCGAAGACAAGCTTTTATCAACAGCCCAGTAGCTACAACAAGTCAGACAATGTCTCCCAATCCTGAAAATTATTTCCTTGCAGAGACGCGTATCAAATTCAAGATAAATTCAAAGAAAGAGGTAGTTATGAATGATGCCATGAAGGGGAAACGCAGAAGAAAGAAACCTACAACGGATAGCAACAGCAGACTTCCAGAAAAGATTCCTACAGACTTTTCTGTTACTCTAGAGGCCAACAAAGTAACGGTAAATGCGGAAGATTTCGTTTCAGGAAATCTACACGAGGATCAAGTAGAGCGAATTTTTGAAAATATTGTCAAGATTGAATTTCCTCACTGGTTAGGATTATTTCGGTAATTAAACGTGGATAATATTTAATGATAAAATTATGCCCTTCAGATTAAGATACGATATTAACATTGTGCATTGTTTTGTGATTACAGGCACGGTTTCAATGTCATGATGTATGGATATGGATCCAAGCTCTCAGTTTTCAAAGAATTTGAGAAATTGGTTAACAATCATTATCTGACAGTCACTGTGAACGGCTTGTTTCCTAAACTAAACCCCCGGAAGGTACTTTACGTTACTAATACTAATTGTTTTACGCAGTCGTAAGTCGTGCATACTTGATTTGTATCGAAGCTGAATTCAATTTATCTTTTATTAACTTGACAGTTTTTACATGGAATTTTTGACTATATCAATCCACCCAACGGGCACTTTCCGCATTCGAATAATTTTGAGGCAATGGCTAGGTAATTGAAAACTTTAGCATGTCATGTCATTAAGCTATTTTGGTGTGGTGGTGGGTCACATCCGCAGTTGTGATTGTAAACGCATGTTGCTATTTATGTGAATTTTATATGATTACTTTTTTTAGAGATGTGGCATCTACATTACAAAATGCTGACAGCCAGTCCGATGTGTTTATATTAGTCAATAATTTTGACACCATGGCCTTGCGATTTCCTCAAATGCTTTCTGTGCTTTGCTCTTTGGCTGAGGTTCCTTACATCCACATTTTGGCGTCGTGTGATACCGTCAATGCATTCTTAGGTATGTTATGGTTTTCAATCTGATCTGATCATCTATCTAGTTTGTTACAAGTTATTTATTAATTAATTGCATCATTCATCATGTTGTCATTTGCGCAGGTGTGACACAATCTCAATCCCTCCAATTAAATTTCTGCTGGATGCATTGTCCTACCTACAAGCCTTACAAAGATGAATTAAAATGGATTCCAGGAATATATGGTGATGAGTCGAGGACGATTACTCAGAAGAGCAGCTTGAAATATGTACTCCAATCTTTAACCGGAAATGCAAGAAAAGCGTTTGCATTACTAGCTAACATGCAGCTAAAGCAGATGAAAAGCCGTGCCGTGGAAAAATCTAAGGAGGCTTATGCAGGCGTTCGATTTCAAGAACTGGCCAAAGAATGTCGTGAAAAGTTTATCGCTCACTCCGATGAAAATCTGAGAACACTGCTAGTAGAATTTTTCGACCATAAATTAATAAAACAGTCTGGCAAAGGAAAACATTTGGAAAATACTTTGTTAATTGAATTGGATGTGGAAACACTTTCCGAAATAATTTCCGAGTTTGATTGAATTATGTTTAATGTAAATAGTCGTACACGCACAGCTATGTAATATTTGTAAATTGATAAAGACTGACAATTAGATTAAAGCTTTCTTTGACTTGTACATGTAGCTCTAGTTAATCTCAGGTGATGAAAATCGTGAATCGTGATTTCTTCCAGAATTGTAAGTGAAGTAATTTTACAAGTTATCTGCAGACCTTGTCATAGCACATTGCAGTGAAGAGAAGTTTGTATTTTTTCATTAATTGAATTAAAACGATGATATTTTGTAACATGATAACGCAATAAGATATTCTGCTAAATTACGCGTTTCATTTTTTTAGTTATTTAGTATAAGCTACATTTCCTGTTCTTGGTTGCTGTTTTTGACCATGAATTATTTAAGATTGATGCACATGGTTTACATGTAAAATTCAATCGCGCTTTAGTAAATTATCCATCAGTGCTAAGCTTCATAATCAGACGAGTTTGGTGGCATCCTGCTTCAAAAGTGCAAAGATTCCACCCATCCTGTGAAGCAGACGAATTAGAGAGCCACACGTGAGAAAATTCACCGTCCCCAAATCCATACGCAGTATATGCATACTGTAGAGCAATAGGTGTAGTAGTACAAATGAATTAAGGCTTAAAATAACAAAAAAAGAAGTTATATTCTGATTCTGACTATATTATTAACAGCATACATTTATGTGTACCAGTACCGACACCAACACCAAACTTTTTTACTGTTTGCTTGAGTAACCCTTCCAGCCTACACCACTACACGCAAGATATTTTTATGCGTATGGCAAACGATGTATGTATGTAGTAAAAAATACATTGTCCACCCTCATGTAAAAGTCAGTTCCATTTATATAAGGAAAGGGTTACTTATTTACTTTGATGAGTTGAATGGTTTATCTCTGGCTGCTATTTAGGTACCTATTTTACATGTTACAACACATGTACTTAACTTACACCACCAGACTATCAGTCAGTGCATTGCATAGTTTCATATTTCATCTATCTGCATCAATCAGACTGGACTTGGATTTCGACCAAAAATACCTAACAACAACCAAACCTATTGAAAAAAACACATCACACAGCACTATTATTGTGTCCTGTCTACTTCTTTCTTTATACTACGTGTACTTAGTTAGTACAGTGTAGGCTGTGCGACAAGACAAGTGCAA
>JAQFZG010003404.1:0-13722 GCA_034695465.1 Entomobrya nicoleti | reverse complement strand
GAAATATTTTGAATATCTTAGTATGCATAATACAATTTGATTTGGTGAAAAATCGATGAATGATAAAAACAATAGAAAGTGCTGACTCTACAGCTTCTATGTTATCATCATCAGCATATCCCACTTGATCGACCAAGTTATTTGGTAAACCAAGCTCACTAAAGAGAGCTGTAAAACTAGCTGGTATCTATGTAACTCCAAAGCATCAGCATAACGAGGTTTGTTAATAATAATTGCACCAGAATTACTCTCATTTTTATGAAGAATTTGGCCTTATTTCTGTTTCCTTTCCAGTATTCCATCGATTCATTACTAGTACGATGGATAGAAACAAGGAGTGGTGGGAGTAAGAATCGCATTTGATAGATAGTTTTAACATCAATAAATTGAGGATGATGATAGATATATGTAGATTATAAATATAGTTTGTGTGCCCAATGTTTGCTTTACTTTATCCATTTTCATCATGTTGCGTTAATAAAATAGATTCTTCTATTCATCAACAACAACCGCCTCACTTTTCGTTGATATGCAAGCTTTTTGTTTTAGTGAAGTATCGACGAAAGGAAGCCTCTTGAAGCTTTTGTTTACACAAAGTGGCTAAAGGGATGTTTACATTAATTTTTGTAATAGAAAATATTGTAATATGCGCCATTTTTTCAGTTTAGCACATAAAAATGAACATCAGTCATTCGCTGTATGAATTTTTAAAAGATTTTGTTAGATAAGTAGATATTCTTAACGAATTGAATGAAGAAGTGAAGAGGAGAGAATTCGCTGTAAAAAATATATTCAGTGTTGACGAGGGGTTTTTCAGTAAATAAACCTTGGTTGCATAATAGCTCTGTTTCACAAGGTGCACGGGCTGCATAATTTTGCATCAATGGAATGCTCAAATGCATCAATGATCATTAGTAAAAATGCAAGATGTTCTTAATGACGAAAAGCGGCTTCGATTGTAAAAACAACGAGCCAAAATATGAGTATTTGTTTATAAAACAATGACTCTTCATTGTAAGTAAATAGCTAATTTAACTTTTCAAATAGATTAGATTAAAAGCACGCTTTCGAAGGTGTGCACTGTAAGTCGTCTCATAGTCAAATCAGTTTGCATATTTATTGCCAGTTAGCACCTCATTGAGTAGTTGGCTCCTACTTGAGAAAAGTATTTTTATTGCGGCGATGAAAAGATAACACCTCTGCTGTGAGCTTACGGCGGTGGTGGCTGGCAATGTTGTCTCCATCAAAGATAACAACTTAATGATATTATGAAACAAAGTGTGTTATACAGTGTGTGTCTATGAAGTACTATGCTAATAAGCAGTATTCAAAGAAAATTGACAGTTAACCAAGTAATAATGTCGTTATTTTTTTCACTCTTTCCAGGACTATCCCGTTCTCCTATGTACCCTTTCGGAGTCCAGTATCCATACTCAGGGTTACCCGAAGCATCTCAGGTTGCTGCGTCATGGTAAGTAATGAGATGACTGAGATGAACAAAGTATTCAATATTGGAAGATATTCAAACACGGAGAGGACCCTTTGGATAAATTATTTAACATGTCATTTAATTTAATTCATAGGCACCAAAGTATGTACCAGATCTCGAATGCTGGAAACGCTGCTGCATCCGCAGGTTTCCGAAACTATCCTTCCCCATTGTCAATACCACCTTCCTCCCTTCCCAGGTATGAAGAAAACATTTCGAAGTTTTTTTACAATTAATTTACCACATTTTTTTCTGTATTTACTAAAATTTGTCAATTTTCCTGAACAGCGAGTTTTATAGATTCTCAACGGGAGGTCTCCTTCAAGGGCCTGGTATACCTACGCACCCAGCATTAGGTCACCCTTTAGTCGGCTCGAAACACGATGCTCATCACTCATCACATCTCGATCAAAGTCATAGGTACGTGTACATCATTACAAGAAAATGGAGAAAGATAATCTTAAACATTATAGTTTTTTGTCGCCATTTTATTGCGCAAAAATTCATTTCATACTCTTAAAACCGCAATCATAATCATCATACAAAATGCATTAAGCATACGCCACATTATTGTGCTGATCATCTAAATATGTTTGAATAGGCATTTTGTTCTTGTTCATTCTTCTTCAGATTTTTACATGAATAATGATTCTATGTTTAATGGTGCATGATATACGCCTCACTTGCTTGAAAGCTCATGTTTCATGCTAGAGTAAGTACACAACTTCTTCGGTGTGTAACACTTTAAGACATTTTTACAGAGAACTAGACATAAAGAGATGATGATGAATTTTTTTTGGTCCTATTCTCTCATACTCGCGCACGAACAACAAAAACCAATAAATACATAAATGCAGCAATCGACATAATCATATTTTGCATGTTTCAGGTTAATTTGAAAATGGTTTTATTGCTGAAATTATAGCTATTTACTAGCAAATTGCCTTTCCATAATGTGTTCACCATACTTATTACGTGTGGAGCACATATGCATTAATGAATACTACAGTCTAGTTAGTATGCACAATGCACACAAGCATGGAGTACTTACGCGAGAAGATTGTGGCTAAGGCGAAAAAGAGAAAAGTTGAAAGTATTCATGTATGACTCTTTTTAAAGAAAATGAATAAAAGCGATCTGTAGAGAGAAAAAACGAGGATGAATATCGAGTTGTAAGTGAAGTAGAAAACGCTGTCTTATTTTTTAAGTCTATCTTATAATAAAAGACATTGAAAAACGTGATTATAGGCTATGTGGTGAATGGAAGGAAAAGAAGTACTAAAGGTGTCGTGCATGATGCGGCATACATTATGCATAATATGGCTCTATAATTTAGTCTTTACGTTATTATCTGACTGCCTTCAGCTATAATATACAGATCCAATTTTTAGTGCCTCTCACTCACTCACCATCTAACTATCTCTCTGTTCCATACAAAACAAGTGCATTACTTGTATTATTTTTTTGTAAAATGTGAATGATTCCTCCTCACCAGGAAATTTTTTAGAGTACGAGTACAATGCGAGGGGGTGCAAGAGTTCGTTCAAGAATATTATTTGTTGACTAGAAACTCATTTTCTACTTTCATGGGCCAACGAATTGTCTCGTTTCGTTTTTCTCAAGCATGCATACATGCATAATATGCAGATGAGTTTTAATAATATTCGTAGAATATATATAGAAGTATGGCATATTATTATTATTTTGATGTGTATGTAGAAGAATTGAAATTTACTCGTGCATACAGTAGGAAAAGCTATTGTATTTCCATCTCTTATTATTTCACTGTATTCATTTCGCATATTATGGCAAAATGCTTTAACTGCTTTCACTTTGTGTAAGAAAAATGTCTGCATAGCACAAGACATGATGATGATGATGATGAGGATTAATGTCTGTAAACTTTGATTGGATCGTGTTCTTACACAAACTTTTTTAATTTTAATATCTTTTCAGGTCTAGTTTATCCGATCACAAATCGTCAGACTCTCATGGTTCCAAAAACGCTTCCGAATCCGGACAATCTTCAAATAGTCAAAGTGAGTAACAAAGTTGTTGATAGTAAAAACTGTAGTAAAACATTATTTCTTTTTTTATATATTACATTCATGTATTATCACAACATACAAGCAAAGCAATTCATTAAACCACTCAAGAAGAACACAGCTTTTTTGCCGTGCCAGATGACTTGAGCATGATGATATACGTTTGCTTGGCTGTTGGATCTCATATTTCATAATCAAAAATTTTCCTTTTGGTGTGTGCCTACAGATGAAAAGAAGAAGCCGCACATCAAAAAGCCTCTAAACGCTTTCATGTTGTACATGAAAGAAATGAGGGCGAAAGTAGTGGCGGAGTGTACATTAAAGGAGAGTGCTGCAATCAACCAAATTCTCGGGAGAAGGGTAAGCTGCAAAGTCTTTAGCCTGTCAAAAAAGTTACAAACAAAGTCTTGATTTCCGCATTCGGCACTTCTGCTCACACGTCGATACAATGATGATGATGTTAAACTTATTAAATTAAACTCACTACTTTCCACAAAACAACACATCTCGTATGTTATGCTACATACTGCAAAAACCGTATAAAAATACTTACACGGGTATGTAGAAGATTGTATTTGAATTTTTTTTAGCTAAACACCTGTGTACATAATATTTCCTCTCTCCAACCTTTTGTTGTTTTGAGTATGACGATGATGGTGATGTGGCGAGTGCGGAAATTATACTGTGTAGTAGGACTTTTTTTCAACTTTTTGAGGCAAAAAAATAACAAAATTCCTCACTAATGTTAAACATGATACTGTTATATTATTGTAACTGTGTTGTTTATACGATCTACTAGTCGACATTTTGCACCTTCTCTGCCTGTTGTTGATAAATATATTTGTCGGGGGTTTTTATACAAGAAATAAAATGAGATATGTAATATGTATCGTGGCAGATGATATCATAATGATGATAATAATAATATATAAAAGCTATATATAAAAATTATACATATGTTTGTCGAGGGTGATAGTTGTAGAGACCGTCCGTGTCTGTCCGTACTACTTACATTTTTAGGGGTGTTATCTTGTGTCTATAGACAGAGAATTCGAATAAGAAACATCATGTTGGGGAAAATGCTACAACAAGAAAAAGTTTCAAAAAAACATGATTCATAGCTTCTTTGAAAACACATATTTTTTCTTTTGAACATGTTGACGTTTTTATGCTAACTTTTTAATGGATGGCTCGTTAACGTATGAATGGTTTATTTAGATTGTGCCAAGACCTGAAAATATGCCACTTGTGTTGGCAGTTGTAGTACAATTTTTCATCATGGTATTATTCTGATATTCCTGGTTTTTGTTCGACATTCAAATTTCATCCATAAAACATGCAAATGACTTTCGTTTCCGTTAAAATCAAAACAAGTCAGCTCATTTTTATTTATTTTATTGAAATGTAAATGTTTGTTCTTAAAAAAAGACGACACATATCAGTCTTAAAAGAATGTTGAAGGATTTTAAACTTTTATTTTGCTATTGTTGTCGGTGCATTTTAATTTCATTTTCGTTGAGTAAATATACTATATATATCTAAGAAATATATTGGGACAGTAGACAAGTATAAAAATATAAAAATACAAAAGAAATATAAATCATTATACCAAAAAAACATTATATCTGTCTGTATATAAAAAAAATATCTAACAAAACTAATATGTGACTTTAGTGGCACTCTTTGAGTCGAGAGGAGCAAGCTAAGTATTACGAAAAGGCACGCCAAGAAAGGCAACTCCACATGCAGCTTTATCCGGGTTGGTCAGCTAGGGATAATTATGGATACGGTGCTAAAAAGAAGAAGAGAAAGAAAGAGAAAACTTCCGATGGAGGTATTGTGCATTTTTTCCAGAAGCATTATAATGCTCTCGCAGTTGTTTGCAATATAGTATGCGTGTACTCTATATATTTGTCGTATTTTTTTGTAAATTAAATATGTGCTACTGTTCCTACCTACCTTTCATTTCTGTTTCCTTTTTTTATCACGATGAGAGGAAGAATTAAAAAATTATTAATACCATTGTTGTATGTGTCAACTTGACTAAGAAATGGGAAAAAGAAGAAAAAAAAGAAGTAATACAAGTAGTTGTGTCACTGTTGATGTTTATAATTGCTATTCGACCAACCCATCGGTAGAGTAGAGCCCTTGATAAAAAAATATTTGCTTCATGTCATATTAAAAGTAGAAATATGGAGACCAATTCGTGACAGGATATCCACGCATCAGTTAATGTGTATAAAAACGGCAACATAAATAATACAAGTAGCATGCATTTTTTCAACTGGATAATGGTTTCGCTTGTTCAAATTTATGCCTTGTTGTTTAAAAGGAAAAGTGTTATGTTTTTTGCTTACAAACTGTCAATGCACAAAAGCTCCTTCAGCAGTTTTCATGTTGATCTTCTTTTTTGAAGGGGGTCATTGTTTTAACAGGAAATGGTATAAAAAACAGCGAAAAAGTACATAATACCTATATAAATATATGATGTTCTACGTTAGTATCAGGGAAAGATAGTTGATAAAAACATTTTTGATAAGTAGTTGATAATGAAGAGGTGCAAAGTGTTCAGCTAACACTAGTATGAAAACCAAACAAGAATGAAGATGATTTTTTTTACCAAAAAAAAGTATTTTCTCTTTTATAACATTTTGTATTGATGATGGGGCACTCTTTGTATATATTATATGTAGTGGCACGCACTAGGTCGAGAAGAACAAGCGAAATACTACGAGTTAGCACGTAAAGAAAGACAACTACATATGCAGATGTATCCCAATTGGTCTTGTGCTCAAAGTAGGACTCACCATGAAAAGAAGCGGAAGAAAAAACAAGAGAAATTTGAAGCAGGAGGTATTTGACATTTTTATCTGCTTGTTTTTCCATTTTCACCAATCTTTAGCAATAATTATATATTATATTTATGCTTTTTTTATAAACTGGGCTCCCACATTATTCACGTAAATTACTATCCCTTTCAAAAATCAATTGAGATGAACGTATATTATATATTATATATTTTTTCCAAAATTAATAACAAATTACCAAACATTGGATATTACTGGTTATAACTTACACATAATTACTTACATAAATGTATATATATACCAGCTACTATTATAAATATAACTACTTTTCGGGTGATCAAGGTTTTAAACTTTAAACCGATGGGTTGGATCTGATGATGAAACACAAAATATAATTATGAATGAATTCACACAAAAATCGATCTTCTTTTGGATTCTTTTTCTTTAAAATGGATTAACGATTTTTACCTTTAAACTTCCTCTCCCTCCTTATTATCAAAACTCTCCTGTCTCAGCTTTTAGCTAATCAATAATTTACATATAGTATAGCTCCTTATAACACACATATGTCGTTATATTTCACGCTGCTCTTTGCTTTAGCACTTAATCCTTTTAGTTATTAACCTGCAACATGAAAATAGTATCTAATGTTTTGCATTCCCATCATTTTTACAGGTAATAGCATGAAAAAGTGTCGCGCGAGATATGGCTTGGATCAACAAAGTCAATGGTGCAAACCTTGCAGGTAAGATCATTACAACGTTTTTTTAATACATCTTATTACTTGTTTTGTTTCAGTATCACTGCATTCACACTAACACTTATAAAAAGACTGGTTACAAAATTTCTCTACTATGATGTTTAGGGATGCTTTTCCCAAACTTACAATTATAGTACAAAAGGATCAAATCCTTTTTGTAGAGTTTAACACGAACGATTTTTAAAAATCGATTTAAAAACGAGACGACTTTCTCTTTGCGAAAACGTCTCTTTTTCCACTTTGTTGTGTATTAAAGCAAAAGTGTACCTAGGCCTAATTTGTGAGAAGACACGAACAAAAAAATATATAGATTACTGTTATTACTTTATATACTGCCAAAATTTTATTGAAAATTCGCTTGAAAATTTTTGCAACATTTTTTCGAGGTGGTGTTTCGGGACAAGTTAATTTGTAATTTATTTCCCGTCTTCAATGTTATATATTTGAGAATGAGAATGTGCTTGCTATATATTTTTTTCCTTTGATTTTCATTTTCGTTGTCATTTTTTGGATGGTTAAAGGAATGTTGCTCTATGCTCGGCTAACGCGTTTCAAAATACGATTTTACTTTATTATCATTCTGCCTGTCATGCTATCAGCTATATATCTACTTATAATCAAAATTATTTTTTATTATTACTATTGGATTATTGGCACAATTATGAATAAAAATCTCTGACATAATTTTGTTACTAAACTGTTTAAAAAAATATAAGATTAAATTGAAGAGGTGTACAGGCTGCATAATATTTGGTTATATATTTTCCGGGCATTATTTTCAGAAAATGTGTCTTCCCACAACACTGTCGTGTTGTTGCTCTTCATGAATGTACTCTTGTACTTTATCTACAGTAAATTGCAAATTAGCACATTTCAAATAGCTTTTGCCTCTTTAGGTTAATTGCTGCGTGAGTTTATTGAAAATAGCATTGGATTAAAAAAAAGGAATGTCTCATTGGAATGAATATGTTTGGTTGACCGCAAGAATAGTTTTAAAAAGTGGAAGCTTTTGCTGTGTATCACAACATGTCATTTATCATTATCATCATTACTCTAATGTTTTATTGATTGAGAGAGGTCATGTTGTATATTTTAGTAAAACTGTCCGAAATCAATGTATTTTTATTAATTCGGCACTTCCGATTTTGATATGTTGTAGTTTTTAATTTTCTAATGAAATGGACAGCCAGGACTAACCTGACTGGCATGACACATTTTCTGAAACTCACGTTTGGTTTTATAGATAAACTAAAAATATATATTTCTTGATTATTAGTAAATTTTTAGTTGAAACGCTAGTCAGTATTTTATCAGTATTAGTACGGATATATCCCAAAGAAAAAAACCTTTTAGAGATAAAGTCGTGTCTGAACGTTTGGCGACTTTACCACATTTACGAACTCCTAGTTATTATTATAGTATTGATATCGCTGAAAATGCTAGTTTTAGAATATTTTTAATTATTACATTTTTGTTTTAAGTTAAAGTTTAATTATTATTAATTATTAGATACACTGTAAATCCGCGGTTTTTGTACCATGCATGCATTATATAAAAATAGTTTTTCAAGATTTTTTTTCGCAGTAAAATTTTTATGTAGCTGTGAGATTTTTTATTTTGTTTTCCTTGTCCGTGTCTTCTTGGCCTATACACTTCCAATGGCAAGTGTGAACTAAAAGCGTGATATTAATTTCACTACAATGCGGAAGTTGCCCATCAGTTTCTTTAAAAAAAATACACATGTATCCACATGAATTAGATACTAGATTTTATTGGTATACATTGATTTTGGAACACTCACTCAAAATAATAAATAAAAACAGGCAACATAAAAAATGTAGAAAAAACAGTGATGATAATGATGATTTTGTTGTGATGTAAATGTAATCCTAATCGTAGTAATTAAATATGACCGTGTATTATGTATACGTGTACGTAAGCAGCCCGGATCAAGGTCATGGAGGTCCCCTCAACCTTTTAACCGCAACTGGTTACGGAATGCCGACATCTGTGGCAGCTGCTGCAGCAGCAGCAGCCGCGGCAGCAAATAACAATGTGCTAATGTCAGCCCCCGTTTCTGGGTCATCACCATTAAACAATGGTCACACAAATAATAATAATAACAATGCACCTCAGCAGGGAAATGGTTGTCAGAATTCCAGTTCCAATACTGGTACGACTGGGAACACTAGTATAGGTGGCATGATGGGTTCAATACCTGGAACGAATAATCAACCGAATCTTCCACCACCACCACCCCCACAATCACATCATCCCCATTCGTTAGCGCATTCACATGCACTTTCCGGTCACGGAAATAGTCACAATCATGGTGGCCTACATGGTCATGGACATGGAGGAGGGGTTGCTGTCCCATCGCCCCTCCCTGAACCAACGTATGTGAATCTGTAGCTGCCACCGTTGTCCAAAATATTCCCCAACTCAGGCTATTTTAGAAAGTCAATGTGAAAGAATGTTGTACATGTAGATATTTCACATGATTGTGATTTTTAATAAAAAAAAGGGGTTCTCGTGGATGCCAAAATATTGTTTTTTTTCATTCATGAGTTTCATTTGTCTGTGATAAATAAATTCTCTCCGATTATGTACATACATTATGTGTAGTAATATTTAAAGGACATCAGAACTCCACCTGCTGCCAACATTTTCTACCAGCTAGCTTCATTTTAGTTAAAAATTAACGTAGAAATGTAAACTACACTACGGTCTGCTAAGTTAAAGTACGAAGACATGATCAATCAAAAATATTTAATAAAATACACATGATTGAATCCCACGGGCTTCATTCAAAGACCAAGGTCAAGCAACATATTCTTTCTAAAGAAGAGGTATTAGAAGAAAGTCCGTAGAATTATTACTGTAGATGTACCCTTTTTATTTGCGTACATTTTCGTTGATGCGAAAATTTTATATATGTTTTTTTTAGATAAGTATAAAAGTTTTTGGTTATAATTATAAGAACATTTTTTATATTTGGTTTCGCCATTCGCATGAGTTTTTCGTTTCGCGTTTTGTAAATTGTAACGTTTCTTTCCAATAAACCACACGAATCAGTCTGGCTATGAGCATGCACGTTAAAGTTTGCATGAAATGTTGCTCATTTATTTTACTGTATTTTTCTTAACTATTATTATAAATGATATACTTTTATAGTTGATTTAAGATGCTAAAAATCATAAATTATTTGTTTTCTTTTTGTAGACGGAAGAAGAAATGCATTCGTTACATGGAAGGAAATGGAGACGCGACAAATGTTAACAGTCCCGATGATATTCTTGGTTCAGTGGGTAGCGCTGGAGAAGTATTAAGTCCTGACTCGAAAGGAGGAATTGATTCGGATTTGGATAAGTCCTCCGATATGGGAATGTCTAGTCCCAATTTTAGCCTCACTTCACCAGGTAAAATATACAAACAACTGGAAGAGAACTTTTCTCCATGAACAACATGCATAATGTGTGCATTACTTTGAAACTGTATGTAACCCAAATACTAATTTTTGTAATTTATCATTAGGAATGTCTATGACATCCCCCGGCATGTCTCTGCCCTCTCCTGCCCTGACAAGTCCTTCTGGTATTCTACCTTCACCAGCGAGCTTAGCAAGTCCAGCTGTCTCACTACCTAGTCTGCAATCGCCAATGACGCCGTCTATGTCTGACGATCGCCCCGTTTCCAGTTCAGCAAACTTTACAACCACAACAACGTCCAATAATACTAGTTCAAATTCTGTCTCCTCAAACAATGGCTGTATGAACTCCCCACACCTCTCGTCATCTTCCTCGAATCCTTCCCCGTCGTCATCCCTCAAATTTTCCAACCACCACCTACAAAACAATCACCACCATCACAATCCCTCTCCAAACCTTGGGTTTGGCTTGGGTCACCTATTCAACACTGCTGCGGCGTCTAACCTTAATATTCCCTTTCCATTCCCGATTGGTATCAAGGATGCATTTCCCAGGAGGAACCCGGTAGGAGCCAATCCTCACGATATCAACAATCCTCTCAGCGTTAATCAATTAACGGGTCAGTGCAACTCTTCTTCCTCATCCTCCTCATCTGCATCCTCTTTGAGCAGCGGACGAAGTTCAAGTTCCTCACTTGGTGATATTTCTTCTCACAAATCACACTCTCGACTTGGGGGAAGCAGTCGTGATAGAGAACATCATCATCGCGATAGAAGGGACAACAACGACAACCCCATCTCAAATAAGTCTTCAGACAACTCCAATAATCCTCCAGCACCTGCACCTGTGATTGGGGTATCCTGATCCGTGATGGACCTATCGGTCAAACATCGCCGGTAGCACAAACAAATTTCCCGAATAAACTATTTATGTCGATCTAAAATTATTAAAGTTATTTATATTGAATTGTATGTATCAAGGATATTGTACAATCTTAATTTATATTTGGTGTAAAACTGCACACCTTAAAACTATCCAAAAGATACGCGATTGACGTGATGTAATTAAATTAATATGAATATGTCGTCATTTACTTTTATGCGAATAGCCTGTAAGTTTGTATTTATCGACTATAATATTTCATAAGATTTAGCTTTGTACGTTTTAATAAGTGAACAATCATTGATATCCAAATACCATAATATTAATCCATCATAGTAAGTAAGCAAGTAAACTACTGTATTGACTCATTTTAAGCGAAATGGATATGGTCATGTCAGATCTCAAAGATTTAGTTCAAAGATAATAATTTTTGGATTCCTTCTGAAAATTAAAGGAAGATATATAGAATAAGTACATGGGTAATCGTAATTCATAAGAAACAGAACTACACATACACTATCGTGATTAACTAGCAGAATTAATAAATTATTTTATGTATTAATGTGTTGATAATCGAGGTACACGTACGATGAGTCATGTATTATAATTAAAATTGGAATCATTTTCTTGTAGGTAATCTTGTCTCTTTTTAACATGTTCAAATAATTTTTCTGTTTTAATTTTTTCACATATACGGTTACCGATTTTAGAAATGCAATTTACAAACACAACAGAACAGACAGGAAAATACTCCTCCGAAAGAAACATACAGTCAATGTGCCATTTTTAACATTGGAGGGGTAGGTTTTTAAATTTTTTACCTATTCAGTCATTTAAGAATTGGTATGACCTAATGACAATCAAATGTTAGTCCCACACAAGAATTCAACAAATTTGTTTTTTTTACTTTGACTCTTTAAATTGATTTTACGTGCACTTCAAAATCAAATGCGGTTAACGTTTTAAAGGGAAGGAATCCATATTCGTAAATTGCATTTTCGTGTTTTGAGGCAAGAGAACTAATTTTTGTCGTATTATTCACAAAAAAACATGCATTCCTTCGTGACGAAAAAAATAGATTTAGAAATAGGTAAGCTAAGTATTTGCACAGTAATTTGTATTGTGCAAGTTGCGTTAAAATATAGGATAGTGTTTTAAAAAAGCGTGTTAAGGTTAGCAGTTCAACTGTTTAGCAGGGAATATAACATCTAGCAAGAATTAATTTGCAACAGAAAGTCGTTGGAAGTATTTTAACCTAGCAAGTTAAATTAATAAATTAATCAAAAGTATATATCTAATTGGTTTAATATTCGAAGTTTCGTAAATTAACTTTGAAGTTCGTTTTTTAAAACTATTAATGTTTTTAATTCAATTCATTTCATTACAAGATTGGAATCAAAATATCGTAGAGCGTGAAGTTCACCAATTCGAAATAAAATGTGCAAATACAGACAAGTTGACGTTTCATATGACATGACATTACAAAAAAATATTATGACGAAGAAAAAATAACTATCAACATGTACATTTTCAGAGTACCTTCCGTGTAAATTGATTACTATACATAGTAAATTTGTACATTTGATTGTATTATGTACAATATTTGTTACGGGACATTAGAGAATAGGCTTAGGCTAGCAAGCGTTCTATTTTAACTAAACATTAGGTTTTATGAATAAGATTACAAATAATTATTGTATCTAGATGATAGAAACTTCATCGTAATTATTATTCTTAAAATATTTTAGCGTATCAACCAACCAGCGAGTAAAGATTATAAATATATATATTGTTTTCCATATTCCATGATGAGGTATGTCACAGATTTTAATATGATCTTCATGCTCTAAAGGTGGGATTAAACTATTATCAATTTTTGAGTATATTATGTACTGATACAAGGAATGTGAATGTATAACAAAGATGATAAGAATAAATTTTGCGTAATACTTGTCATGTGTGTAGAGCGGTGCCCTTCAAAAGATGCGTGTTAGCATGTTTCAACTAAACATTAGGACATTTTTAGATACTTACAAAAATAAAGTGGAAAATAACTTGTTTAAAGTCGTGTTTAAAGATTGTCCCGTTTTGTGATTGGTCATTTAACATTCATTTTATGAAGGACTTTGGTCTAATCACTGCATAATTGTAAGCAGATATATATACTATATACATATTATATATATTGTGAGTTATGTGACTGGAATGGATATTGTTTTGCGTTCAAGTCTGTGAAATTAATTAAGTGTCAATAATAAACTGTCAGACACAAAGATATATACTATGCTGGATTAAATTGTAATTATTTTCT
>JAQFZG010003403.1:0-13724 GCA_034695465.1 Entomobrya nicoleti | reverse complement strand
CTCCCATTCTATGCTTTTTACCTATCAAGATCGCATCTTCGATTGATGTACGTTAGTAGCCATATGTTCACCAACTTAACATAAAAATAGAGAAAAAGATTAGTGTTGTAATAAAGCTTTAATTTTCTTCCGCAACTGGACACATGGACACTTGTAATAGTTGTGTTCATTGCCATTGCACATTTTTTGGTTTCGGTTGATAGGTCGTTTGGGTGATTCCAAGTCGAAAATTGTGTTATTCTTGAAAGTCTTTTTGTTGGTGGCGATGTAGTACATCTTTCCAAACTCACACCACCAAAAATTGCACAATATTTACGCTCTGCTGGTGTAGAATAGAAGGCCAGCCAGGCCAGAAGGAAAAGAAAAGTAAACGAAAGATCCTGTTAGAAAATGTGCTTAGTAGACCAGAGCAAAGTCGAGTAGGGAAAAAGAAGGAAATGGCATGGCTTGCCATCCAACTAAACTAAAGAGCAAGATGGCTTATGGGCACACCCAGTTTCACACACACACACATCATATACATATAAATACATACACATTCCACATTCACTCTGACTCACGTAGTAAAAAAAACTGTGTATGTTTAATAATATGATATAGCGCTGATAGGAGAAATGGGAAGGAAGTTTTATTGAATCTAGATTGTCACATATACAGCACAACAACGGGTGGTAAGGAGAAAATGTTTCTGGGACGGTTAGTCTATACTTCTGTTTCACTGGATTTTTTTTAGTACTGCAACAGCCCATATTACACCTTGCGTTAGTAAGGGAATCGTGTCAATATACATGGATGTTTTTCTCCTCCTTGTTTTTCTCCTTTTGCATATGAAACGAAAAAGGCTCCTTTTTCCAAAGAGAAAGGAGCCGACCGACGAGAATTCTGCTGCTGATGATGATGACGACGATCATGATAAGGATGCTGAAACAGCAGCTGTTGCTTGTACATTTGCCACTCAAGTCAGCAGTGACGAGATGGAATGCTCTCTGAGGCAACATCCGTTTTGGGACAGCTTTTGCGTATCCGGCACAAAATTTTCTGTAATCATCATCAGCAGACGAGAAAATATATAAGATTTATGTGTGCTGCCATGCCACCACATTTTCCAAAGGCTTGCCTCAATTTTGACAAAGTTTACTGGCATATTAGTAGATATAGCAAGGAAATGGAAAAGGTCACCAGAGAGGAAAATAATGTAGGTATGTATCCTTTTCATGTGTGACCGATATACTCAAGTAAATAGGAAATGAAATAAACTATACACTAATTTTCCATCAATTTGCAATAGCTTTCCAACGTAATTAGCTTGCCTATTCTAATGGCATAAAATTTCCGGGAAATTTCATAAAAATTTAAATTTGCTCAACTAACGTTTCCCTACCATGTTAAAAATTCTACAAAGTGGCATGGCAAACACTCATGTTTTCCCTCAAAAAGTGGAAGGCACCAAAAGTAAATTTTATTGAAAGGGAGGTTCCTCTTACTGTTATCCTTGTAAAATGACAACCGGAATGACTCCTGTCGAGCTTGTCGTTTGGAAGTGGTAACATGGGGGGCTTGGTTTAGGTTGAGTAGATCCACTTTGTTTTTCGTTCGCTGGCTAAAAAAATATATATTCTTGAAAATAAGACATTTTTCAAAGCATGAATTTGTGGAGCTTTTTAATATAGAGCAGATAGAGAGTCGTGTGATAGATGATGAAGAATTGTCATTAAGTTTAGTGTGTAGAGGCACACGTCGTTAGTAGCATATCTCTACAAGTCTACTCAACCAAGCAAGGCATGTGGCATGCTCGTGAACAGGATCGATTCTTGTCAAATTTCTAGTCTTGCAAACATAATACCTTTTTTGTTCTCGTGATGATATCATCTGGTATTCAAAACACAAGAAAAAGACAACCAAAGTTGTCTTCCTTTTCCCGTTCCATATCCCCGCACAAAAAAGTGAGGAAAGCTTGTAATGTAAGCCAAGTCGAAATTCTGTCCACATTTTTGTAAAAACTTTTTCATAAGAGGAACTAGAAGCAATGAAGCAAACTATGCTATGCTACTTCATATTATAATGAGAAGAAGGATAAAAAATAGATGGATACTTGTGGAAAATGTCATACATAAAATTATAAACTTTGTTTTAGAAATTTGTTGTCTCTCCTCCATTCCAATCAGTGCACAAATCATCATAAAGTATTTATTCGTGTAAAAATTATTTAAAGTAGATTTTTGACATTCAAAGAAAGCTTAGATGCATACATCACATCCCATCACCACCTACACATCTGTACAAAAAAAGACAGATGATAATAATTTCCTTGTGACTGCCTCCGGTACACAAGAGAAAAGAAAATGTATGAATGATTCATGAATTTGTAAGCGAGAAAAAATAGAATGAAAGCGTGTTCACCACATCACTTCACTACAACTGGTTATGTAAGCAGTGGTAGAACATTGAATAAAAAACACAGCTTGTCTATTTTTTTGCAATGCATACGAAAAAAATAAAATTCCTTTTTGCATCTCCATTCTCATCTCCATCACTTTTCACCGATAATCTCTGTCTCTCTCTGTGTATACATGGCATATACAAAGGTAATTTTGATAGACATGTGCACACACCACACAACACTATCTCCACTTTTCCTTATCCTCCCACACCTTCTGATCATTGATAAATAGAACCAGTGAAAGCTTTTTTTGTGGATATTTTCAATCCAAAGCAATCATGCTCAGAAAAAAAGCTTCTAATAAAGTTTGGGAATATCAGAAACAAAAAACACACTAGCATTTCAAAAAGATATACACTAAATTAACCTTCTTTTCTATAGACAAAAATCCAAAACAAAAGCTCTCTGAATAATAAATATAGTGATACAGTTTTCTTCTTTCTGTCGATTTACTCATTCTTTTTCCATCCAATCGGTTTCTATATCGGTGAGGTTTGCTGATACATTCATCCATTTTCTTCTACTGTCTTGTCGTTTCCAACATTCGACATCAAAGATACTTCTCTGCTCTGCACTGCTCTCCTAGAAAGAATTGAGAAAGATAAAAAGTTCAATTGAAGAAAATGAGAAAAGAAGAAGAAGAGTTACCGCCAAAAATATCTGTTTTCTTGATCTCTTTTTACCTTCCACACAAAAAGTTACACACAAAGTCATACACAACTTTGGCGACTTCGAGTATAGAGTGGAGTAGTATAAAATGCGCACACACAATATTTAGCAGCTATATCCAAAAAAAATATCAGAGATTGTGAGTGTACTCTTGTGAAAGTTATTACTACGAAGAAATATGAAACCTTTTTACTACAACTAAAAGTTTACTTACATATGTTGCTCTATAACTGTAACAATTGTCGTTGCATTTTTTATATTAGAAGAAAAAAAGTAAATAGGTAAGCTATACACACAAATACATATGCATTAGTTCTCTGTGCACAGATTTTTCTTCTTCTGTTGCGCTTTCTTCTTATTTTTCTTCTCATTGCAGCACACTCACACTCTCACACACATCTTGTCCTCTACAATGTCGTTAATCTTTGTTACATAAACCCATGTAGCTCTGCATATATTGCTCTGCATATACATTTTTGGGTACTCTTCTTGTACATGTGCTCATCTCTCAGAGAAGAAGTAAGCGATATTTCATGTGCCACTTTCTCTTTTTTCCACTTCTTTTACACCACTTTTCTTTCTGCGATTCAAACAATTTTTTTCCTACTCTCAAAGATAGGCTGCCTTACGTTAGTAAAGATACATTGTGTGGCTAGCTTATGTGTATATGTGTTGTATATTATGCATGCTTTCTCCCAATTTTTCCATTTCTAATCCAAATCCATTCCCTTTTCCCACTGCTGCTTTGCGAGCCAATGAAATTCCACATCTCTTCCCTTAGAAACAGGCTATTTCCAACCTTAAACATTTATTTCTCCCAATTTTTCCCCGTGCATATCATTCCATCCAAAATAATATATCACCTTTTTCCCCTTTTCCCCTTCTTCTCACTGAACTGTTCGGAGATTTTTTTCCTATTGGCTCATATGTCATCAAATTTCTTCTAAAAAATATTCCCTTGCTAAGCCAAACGTGTTCTATATATTTTTAAGATGAAAAAAGAAAAAGAATATTGGCGGTGGTGGTAATGTGAGGGGAGGTGAGATTTTTTTTCGACTGCTACCACTTCCACCACTAGATAAAGTACTTGACATAGATAGCATCCGGAATTGGAATGAAGTAGCAATATATCAGCAGAGCGTCCTGAGCTTCAGAGCCACTTCACTTCTTGAGTGCAGATGAGATCCCATACTGCCGGACCGCCAAAAGAATTTTCTTTCCCAGAATAAAAAAGAAAGCAAAGCAATGAAACAGCTTTTGCTACACATGACAGACTTTCCATCACAATTTTTCCCCTTTATTTTTATCTAAAAAATATCTAGTTCACTTTTCATGTACAATAATAGACCATTAAAATGAAAACTGTCCATCTTTATTATTCGGAAAAATTTGAGAAAATATTTCCATGAAAATTTTAGATGAAATCATCATAGCACCATAGCGTACCACCCTTCAAATTTTAATGGGCTTTTCATGTTACACCAAAAAAATAATATGCAATTTCTTCCAGTCCATATAACCTTCATATTTTACTGTTCTTCGTAATTGTTTTCACGTGTGCGTGTGTGTATGTGTATGTGTCGCAGCGCATCATCTTATCACATCACATCATCACTTCGTTTACTTAATCAAATCACCCATCAGTCTTCAGAAAAGTTATACCACACTGTTATGTTATGCTTAACAAATCCATTCCACGCACACAAAATCAAATTCTCTGGAAAAAGAAGTGGCAATCATATCATCTCTCTGATTTCCATATTCTCTTACGGATTGCAATTTCCATACGACTTTCAACGCTTCTTCAGTTATCCAATCTAAAAAAACTATATTTCTACAAAAAATAATTTAATGGGTTGAATGTATCTGAATACATTTCACTTACATTTTGTCAGGTACACAAGAATACTTTCTTTTCTATTTATTTTATCATCCGAAATTTTTCATCAATTCAATTGTAATGTGTAATGTGTAGCGGCATATAGTAATCCCATTATCGGTGCTCCATTCATATAGCCATTCATGTTACATCTTTAAACATAAATATAAATGTATATTTAGCTGTGCGCATGTTTTCTCTGTTCTCCATTTGCCTTGTCTGCTCAAGAAAAAAAAATATCCCAAACCACAAGCGAATTACCATTAAAGCTACAAAATGGAATTCCCAGTTGCAATGTAATGTAATGATTCTCCTATTTATTCCCTAAAAAATAAAAATGTTGGCTAAAAAAGTCCGTATCCCTTTCTTTAGCATCTGCCCGCTCGCTACCTGCATCATCATCAGCTATGCAGGATACCATATCCGCATACTGTACTATTCCTCATACTTTTTATTATTATTTCTGTACATATTTTACTATTATTTTTATTATACAACATTATAGATGTTCAAAGGGAATACTACCGCACCCCAAACCCCCTTCCCAAAAAAATACTACTCCAAATAATAAATATATTATTCTGCTATGATGATTACTATTCAATTTATTATTTATTTCTTATACTATTTTACTATCTATTTCTCTATAAAGCTATTACTTGTGTCTATCTCTTCTAAGCTATTGTTTCTCTCAAAACAATCTTCCAACAAAACAAAAATTGTACACACTTTATTTTCCTGTGAAAACTTTGTAATTATTTTTATAGGTGTTGTAACTGTAAGAGTTTCTCTAACTACTCTATATATATTGTCGTTTTATAGATATGTGTATTGTTGTACTTCCGTGTCTTTATTATCTATTCGCTATTCTGCTGCTGCTGAATATAAATGTGAACCAAAACAAAACAAAATAAAAATCTTCTATTTTTCTTTTAATGCGATATGTATTACCATGCCATGTATGCCATGCCATGCCGTTTTATGCCTTTGCTCTCCTTTTTGCCAAAAAAAAACAAACTATCGAATTGGATGATGATAGTGATGATGATCATCATCCTGTCTGAAAATTTCATTGTCTAACTTTTTACTTCTCTTTACTTTTCTGTTTAGGACTGCGGGAACGAGCAAGGGTCCAGCTTGCTCACCAAGCAGCTCAGCGGGGAGTGCCACGCCAGACGCAAAAACTCCACCTGTTCAAAATAAGTCCCTTCAAAATGTTAAGCATGAGCCACATCCAGCGGTAAATATTATAGCACATTTATTCCCCTATTTTTCAGTTGAAAATATATACATATATTTGTATGTGCAAATGTTAAAGGTCTGTGTTTGTGTTTCTCCTACAAAAATAAAATAGGCCATTTCATTGGAACTCTGAATTGAGGTTTTTTGGAGAAGAGTTTTTGAACTTTTTGAGAGTTTGTTGATCTGCTATTTTTTGGTATGATGGGAATGCTAAAGAGTTTAACACCTTTGGTGTGTCTTTTTCAAGCGTGTAGTCCAGAGAGAGAGTTTCTGTTTGTTTTATCAACAGAGAAGAAAGTTGTGCGGGTTTTTGAAAGTAGGAGAATCAACATTAAATTATATGGTCATTAGGAGCTTTGAATGTTAAGAGTTACGTAAAGTCAACATTTTAGTCTCTGGATAGATTTGTGTCAACGTCACTCAGACTCACAAGTCAGAATTGGACTTTTTGTTTTGGCTACGCTTACGCCTTTCATCATGCTTATAAATCCAATTTTAATTTCAGCGGAAATTTATTTTATGAAGAATAGAGAAGCGGATTTTTTTTAAACTTTAAAAGAAAAGTTGATCCTTTTTCTCTGTTTTTATCATTCATTAATGGACTTTTGTAGAGTGCAGTGTAGAGCAAGGATGAGCGACCGCATGTGGTTTTCCACATTTGCGTATCCGCGCGTAAAGCGCCAGTAGACCACAAAGCGTACTTTGTGGAATGCGTAAAGCGCCAGTAGCCCTCAAAGCATCCTTTGTGGAATGCGTAAAACGCCAAGTAGAAAATACGACCACTTTGGTTATCAGAAGCTTATAAAGTGGATAATGATTAAGTTATTGGTTGAAAATACGATTATATTGTAGTATTTTAAATAATTTTGGACCAGTTTTAATTAAAAACCACTAAAACTTTGATAAAGAATACATTTTAAAGCTAAAATGTTGGGCTTAAATTGCGGTGCGTACAGTGCCGCATTTTGGATTGCGGCAAAATATGTGGTGCGTAAAGCGCAGCAACTTTTCTGCGGCCAAAATTGCGGTGCGGAAAGCGCCGAACTAGGTGTGCGTACAAAAAATGTGGTGCGTAATGCGCTTTACATGACCGCTCATCCTTGGTGTAGAGCAATCTCGTTTCAATTAAGTAAACTCATACATTTTACTTTTAAAAGGGATAAATCAACTTGTCCTTCTGCTTGCTATCGTCGAGAATGTGAGTCATCTCTTAAGTAATCTTTTTGAAGGTTTAACAAAGGAATAAGGCTCTCCTTGTCTTTTTTTAGGCATTCCATTTAATAGGCATCCATTCATAGGCAAGGCATGCTATTCATTCAAATATTCAGATCAACGTTTACTTTACACATTCATTTTCTTTCATCCTCTTTTCACAGAGTACAAAATAGCTTAAAAGTGGTAGTCATCTCATCTCAGCTCAGCTCAGTTTAGTGTAGTTGCATGCTAAACTAAAATTAGTTAAGACACTGTTCCCCAATACATTCCACAATTTGTTGCTATTCTTCTGCATGGACTTTTGTGAAGATGAATGAACGATATAGACTCAAATGAGAATACAATACGGCTATTAATATTAGCTTTCGAGTAAACGGATACAAAATATTTCTTTGACGCTTTTAAAAGTTTGCAGATTGAAGGGAATAAATGAAGCATGGCGAAAAGGTTCAAAGAAAAGTAAACCAAAGTGAAAGTGAGAGCGGCAGTAGTATTTAATAATCGTATCATAATTTTTTATGAGCTCAACTAAGATTTGATCATATTTTTAAAATCATTTTCTCATTCTATTTTTCATTTTAAATGGAAATGGATGTAGAATTATGAAGGGAATGTGAATAGATAAGGAGGAAGAAATAGAGCTATCTACTTTGTTCAGCTTGTATGATTTTATTGTGGATGTATTTACAAAATATGAACACACCTTAGCAGAAAAGTAATATGAGTCTCTTTCTCTCTCTCGCAATCTATTTCTCTGTTCTCTGCAGTAAAAGTGGCTTTCAAGCATTAAGACAGATTGAGTGCCTTAATTAGTAGTAAATGCCTTTACTTTTGGAAAACATCAGCAGCTTTTGGAGAGAGAGTAGAACAAAGTATAAATATATCAGTTTTCGTCTATGGAATGTAAACCCCATCTTGCACTGTACATAAATGAATGTATGTGCCATTTTCACGTTATCTTTTTTTTCTGTAGAAAGTTATTTACATAAGGGGAAAGAGACATGCAGCAGAGTTACAAGTGTTGCTACTCTAAAAACACACAGCTTGAATTCTTGCTAGGACGGTGTGCCGTGGTGATGATGATGGTATAACATTTCGGTTGACTAACTTTTTCCTGCTTTCAACCATCAAAATGTTTGCATTGCAGCAGGCAGGCTGGCCCATCCAATCACCACAAAAGATCAAATTACTTGGTACATACTCTCTACTCTCTACTCACTACACGCTACACACTCCGTCAGTGTTGCTTCTCCTACTTTACTTACTTAAATACTACACTCTCTATACTGAGTATCCGAATAAAATGGCAGTAGAACAAGTGGTGAATTTCATTTTTTTTTCTACGAGGGAAAAAAGAGAGCTGAATAATATAAAGGCAAGTTAAAGCAGCGTAACGAAAGCGTTTTGCAGAATCACGGATGAATGAATATTATTATTATTATGGTTTTATTTCTCTCCCTCGCATCCCATCTCCTGTCATATAATACTAAATACATATGATGATGATGAACATTTCCAATGTTTGCTGCATTATGAGTACACATGGGAGAGAGAGACAAGAGGTGGAGGAAACGAAACTCTTTAAAAGCCACTCTCACTACAAATACTTCACTTCAACTGCTCCTCCTCTTCTACTCTGTATTACTCTGTATTAGTCTGTATATGTTTTTTTATTTCGTTCCACTACAAATTCTTACATAAAAAACATTACTAAAACGAAGAAATTACTTGGGCAAACAAAAGTATTCAATTGTGCGTAGTAAAAGTGGAGCACCCCAGAACATAGAACATGAGAAGATGATGGTAAACATGAATAAAAAACAATGTGTACACACACTCAACCAACCAACCAACCCGTTTTCAACCCAGTTGGAATAATATTGGCGAGAAAGAGAACGACTGCAAGCTTATCTATGTAAAAAAAACGTGTAAAGTAGGGAAAAAATTGGAAGGCAGGTGGAAATGGAAAGAGAGAGAAAGGAATTTATTAATATTTTTGTTGGTGGTGGTATGCATATCATTGTAGTTTGAGTATGAGAATAAGTGTGGAACTAGTAGGATTGGATGGAGAAGAATGGAATATATATGTTTTGAGAGTACACAAGTTTATTTTCTTGCTTTTTACACATTTCCGCTTGAGGAAGTCCAACGACGTAATAAATAATGTAACATGCAATCACCTTTTCTTTGTGTGTTCCTTTTAATATTTCCTTATTTTCCCCACTCCCTTACCTTTATGTGTGTCATGCATAGGACATAGTAGGGACATAGTAGGGACATGGGGGGTTTAAAACGCTTAGGAGAGTGCTAAAAGTGGGTATGCTTATTTTATATCTGCAGCTCTCTGGTACAAGCAGGATATTTTATGTTATTTAGATTCTCTTTTTATTACTTCTGTCCGAGTTCTCCTCTGGCTTTTCACAGCAAGTGGCAAGTGATATCCTGATATGCTGATATGTATGCTGTTTAGGCTGTCTGTGCAATTGTGCATGTATGTGTAGCCATTCACTGGACTACTGGACTACTGGAGTAGGAGCAAGCAAGAAATAAAACTCATTTACACTTTGTTAGCGCATATAAACGATTCATAAGAATATACATGCATGCCTACAAGATGTTTTAATGCTTACACTCGTAGGTGGTGGGTGGTTAGGTAGTAATCTTAACATAATCATCATGATGAAAGAAAAAAAGTTTTTCAAACGGAAAGCGTCTCTCTAACACTCGCTTGTTTAGATACTCTCACAGTTACAATGATACTTTTCTATCTTTAATGACAATGTGGCTATTTTTGGAATGTGAGGGGCAAAATGGGAAACTAACTTTTAAACACGTTATCAATTTTTTATTGTTGGATTAAAAAAATGAGTTATTACATGTGTGTGCATTCTCTTTTTATGTTTTACAGATGGCTTTCTGGCAGAACAGATCAATATCGTTGGTTGACATGTACATCGACAACACGGACTCGGCCGACAATGTGGGACAGATCAACTTTAGTCTAGAATACGACTTTGAGAACATGACTCTCATCTTGAGGATAATTCAGGTAATTCATTTTAACATCATTTTTTTCACTACTTTTCCAACGTTACCCTTTTCTCGCACAATTTCGTGTCAACAAAGTAATATTAGAGGAGAAAGCATATGCGACTTGTCTCTAATTTTTGTTCTGATCTGATTAAGTTGATCTGATCTAGTAGATAGCAATATTATTAGCACATAATCCACTCACTTGCTCGTATTTATTTATGTAAAAAATATATAAATACATTTTCGCAATATGAGAACAGACCATAAATTATTTTGAAGGTGTGGTGTTTCACATGATCGTCGTCTATGATGCAATTCTTTTTATTGCAACCACATCTCCTTTTTGCACACTACACCATTTACATCACCATCACCACATCGATTACACAAAAAAATGGGAAAGTTTGCCAAAAAATCATCTTTTTCAGCGAGTATGGTTACTGTAGTGTGTCCCATCTCATTTTTAACCTACCTATCTTTCCTTTTTGCCTCGACTCATGCCTTTTCACATGGCATATAATATACACGTTGTACAAGATGAAGCTTTTCAAGACTCATTTCATTTGAAAATGGCATCTCTACCTTTTTCTGTATTCAAGGCTGCTGATCTGTTTGAAGAAAAAAGCAAAGTTGCGTGAAATGAGAAAAGAGTTGAAGAATGTATTGCTGTTCATCTTTCCTCTTCTGTACACTTGATACAAAGCAAAGAAGATACTTTTTTCCCCCTAATATTACACTCTGTAACTCTCTTCTCATTTGTTTTGGAAAACAAAATTGGAGCACTCTTCTTCCTTCCTTCCTTTTCCTATTCACTTCACCTTCAAAACTTTGCCTGCCTTGTTTACACAATAAAAATGAAATATTCAAGTTCATCCTTTTTCAAAGTTGGACAATCAAAAAACAATTCATTCTCTTTACAAGGCTCCTTTCTCATTGTTTACGAGACACAGCAGCGAGGAAAGTATTCATTTAACTATGCAGTTTGATATAAAGAATTAGATGCGAAAATAAATATAAAAAAGCTACTCATCCGGTCTTGCTCACAAACTATCTCAAATATTTCCATACACATTTAATCTCCTAAACAATAGTGATGAATAGTCAATGTTTTCTGTCTACTTGTTTTCTTTCAAAATACCCCTTTTTTGAAACAGTAATAAAAATTTGTTGAGTAAAAGTTTAAGATATATTTTTTTAACTAAGTAATTTAATTTTCTTTTGCACTATTTTCGTTCCGTAATTATTTCTAAATAAGTAGAATGTCCAAAGCATACAATAAGTAAAGCAAACAAAAAATGACCTTTTAACTTTCCACCTGAATGAAAATGTATTTTCCAAAGTAGGTAATCTAAACACTTAAATATTTGCGCTTTGTCTGAGAAGAAGAAATATAACTTTTCTTTTTTGGCGAATCTTCTTTTCTGTCTAGCCACCACCTTATTTATTTCTTTTCTTCTGTTGGGTTTGGGTACATATAGCCAGAAGGCAAGCCTTGAAAACTAGAGTGTTCCTTCGCAATCTTATTTTTCTGAGAGCATTTTCCTACAAATTTGAAATGTTCAAGTAGTCATATCCTCACAACTACTTCACCAGCACTACTACGTACACATGTATCTAGCTACATCTGTTTTACAAGTGGCCATAATTTTTTTTTACTATTCTTCGTTTAAAATGGACACGGTAACTCATTCAAATTGCTACCTTTTCCTTGAGCACAATAGCTGCACCATGTACTGCTCCACAAAATGAAACTACTTTTTACACTCTTCCTTTTAATAACATATTTTCAAAGGATTCCTTGCCCACTTAACTTTTAATTTATCCATTTTTAATGGCATGCAAGCTGTTCACAACTCAACAAATTGTTAGCTCATCTCCTCAAATATCTTTTCAGTGAGAATATTAAAGAAATGCTGATGCATATGTCAGTGTACAGTGCATACATGTATGTATGAACTGAAACATAGTGAGGAATATATATTTAACCAATATACTTTTATGTAGCCATTTCAGTTTAAAAAGTGATTTATATTTAATTAAGGTATTTTAATATACTACCTCAAACTAAATTCTGCCCACATTAAACTCACAATGCTAATAACAAATTCCTCAAAAATTCTTTATCCAATTTAATTTCCCCAAAAATGTTCCCCTTAAAAACAATTTATAGACATTTATAAATTCCACACATGTTTAATCAAATATTCTACCTTTATTTTGTGACAAAAGTTGACAAATATGTTGTTTACAACCTGACAAAATTAAGCATCAAAAATATCCCTTCAAATCTATCCTCTGAAAAGATGTATAAAGAAATTGGGAATTTGTCCAAAGACCTTGCTGATCTCCACACCACCGCCATTCCACCAAGCAACCATCCTCCTGACAAGTCATTAATGTCTACCATTTTGTATCAGACAAAGACATTAGGGCCTCACACACACACACACGTCTATTTATATTATCACGCTTTCTCTTGCTCCATCCATGACTAATAAAAGTTGGAGTAAAAAGGGACACATGTGTCGATGATTCCCTGCAAAAGTGTATCTTTCCCCTGGCAAAAGCACAGATGCGTCTTAGTCTTTCTCCACTCATCTGCCCTTGCCTTGCCTTGCCCTGCCCTGCCTTGTTCCATTTGAGAGTGGCATGCCATATCATCCTCTTTTTAAAGAGGAAACACAACACAAAAACCACTTGACTACTAAAATCCTCTTCTATTCTTTTTGTGTGAGATGTTGTGCCCCTCCTCCCTTGTAACGTGACACCTCATTTTCTAAACCTGTTCTTACTCTACTTCTATTACTTGTTCTACATCATCACATGACTAATTTATTACGTGTAATTAGAACAATATATTTGTAGTGCCTATAAATTATTTTGGCTAAAAAAAGAAAGTCGGACGGTGATGTAAGTTACTCTGTTGACTTTGTCCCTTTGCTTCTCCAAATAAATACAAATAAAAAAAATAAAAATCGCAAATCTTTTATTATTTATGATACACAGAGAAGCAAAAAAGAAAACAATTTGTCCATATCTTCTTGCTAAGCTGCATGTTTTCCTATCATAGTATTCGTCATCTTGAAAAAAATGAAAAAGTGTACATGAAAGAATAATGCTGTTATTAGAGTGGTCCCAGACCAGAGACCAAAAAAAGAAAGCTCACTAAAAAATTAAGGCTTTTTTACAGACTACTTTGTTGATTCGTAAGACAAGAGGTTATAAAACATGATAAAAAGGGAAACT
>JAQFZG010003402.1:0-13724 GCA_034695465.1 Entomobrya nicoleti | reverse complement strand
CAGTCAGGTCAGA
Source organism: Entomobrya nicoleti (assembly GCA_034695465.1). Taxonomy (NCBI): domain Eukaryota; kingdom Metazoa; phylum Arthropoda; class Collembola; order Entomobryomorpha; family Entomobryidae; genus Entomobrya; species Entomobrya nicoleti. The sequence continues at coordinate 13,711 of JAQFZG010003402.1, read as the reverse complement.
CAGATCATCATCCTTATCATGTATCATGATGCTACTACACTTGTATAAGAATATGGCAAAAATCTTGCATACAATTATAAAATAAATTTGCTATTAAAATAGAAGATGCATGGGTATCACTCAGGTATGAAGAAACTGCTGGTTGGAATCACGGGATAAGGAGAGGGTATAAAACCGAAAATGGGAGGAAAAGGAAAAAACGATGGGGAGGATTCAACCGCATGAATCTGTCTTCAATCAAAAATATCAACTGGAAATCCTCCTTAAAACCAAAAAAGAAATCCTTATTTGTTTTTGACAAAAAGGAGAATAAGAGAAAACTTGAAAAATTAATAAAACTCATTTAAGCTGAAAAAGTTAACTGAGAACTCGCTTTTCAACTGAGAACAAATCGGCCCGTGCATCAATGCATGATGTACGGTATTTAGTTTATTGCATAATAATTAATTATATGGAGCGTTATGAATGGTTGAGTAATAGAAACGGCAGCATGCAGCGCAAACCGCCTCTTTAACCTTCTATTTACGAGGATTGCATATACAAAAGTGTGTGGAAAGTTCAAAACAGTTCATTGGGAAGTTAAAACGGAACATGCTTATAATATTTATGCATGTATTCCGTTTTAGTAGATAAAGAGATGTGCACACTGACAAAATCTGGAATACGTTTAAAGATTATAATAATAAAAAAAGTAAAGTAAAAGTTGTATAAAATATAATGATGATAGGATGATGTATAAATATACATACATATTAAACGCAAGTAGATCTTGTCTGGTAAAAGCCAAGGGAGGGCGTTTTCTCATCTCTCATGTAGCTTTCCACTTTTACATGGTTTTCAACGCAGCGAAAACCAAAAACCATATGTACACCCAAGGAATACATTAAATGATCACGATGACGACGATGATGCTCATCTGCAATTCGACAATTATACAAAACTCTCCTCTCAATTGCAATTCATTTTTGGTGTGTGTGATGCGATGCATACAAAACGGTTGTATTTTCACACAAAACACATGTACATCAGTTTTTAAAAAAATGCTCTTTTCTTTTAAATGGTGAAAAAATATCAGAAATATTACTAATAGTCCTCCTTCCTCTCATTTTACAATTCCATAACAATATTGTACACTGTTTTATTTTTTCCTTCAAAAAAATGCATTTTCGTTTTCTAGAGTATGATGACAGTGATCATGTGATAATGTTGGAAAATAATAGTAGGGGAAACATTATATCAAGTTAATCTCATGTTAATTTTTACTCAAAGTATAGCTTACATTACAAAGTATTTTCAGTGCATCATCATCAGTGTGTGTGTGTGTGTGCAGTGCAGTGTACATCTGTTTTCAAATATCATCATCATCAGCGTCTTATACATTTATATTTTTTGTCTTCTGCACACACACAAACTGACGCACAATATATACAACACGCAGCATTGAGCATTGCTCCTCGAAGATGATGATGATAATAATTTTCATACCATCAAAATCCATTCCCTTTTGGCTACATACTAAAAAAAGCATCAGATTATGTTCCATTTTTTTCCTGTTCGTATTACATACATTTTATAATACTTTTCATGTACATTTTGACGATGAAAATTGTTGTAGGAGTATTAGGAAGAGAGAGAGAGAGAAAAAAAAGACTGATAAAATAACGAGAGGAGGATCTTTGATGCATAAAAAATATATATATTCTTGATGGCATGGTGAAGTGACTGGTGGATTGGTATGGTGTGATGTGCATCATGTAGTAACAGAAAAGCAGTGTGATCTGATGTTTTTAGATGTGCGTGCTTTTCTGTTCTCTCTTGTCGTTTATTTTATCATCGTCTTCTTCTATCTATTCTATTCCTCCTCGCATCATCGTCATTTTCTCTCTCTCTCTCTCTGCGCTGCATATCCTTCTCTATCACGCAACATAAAGCAATATTACAACAATGTATGCATATATACACATTTGGAATAATATATTTTTTCCTACGTGTTTCCTTCACAACAAAACATACACATCTCTCTTCTTCCTTCTATTTTTTTCAAAACTTTTTCTCGCTTCTTCTCTCTCTCTCTTCTTTGGTCACTGCGATGATGGCTTAAGTCGATCTATTAAGCTCCTCTTCTTTTTCTTCTTTTTTTTGCTGTTTCCTCCTTCTATTATGATTTTTATTGCTTATTATTATTCCTTATAACCAATGACCAGTACACACTCTAAATGTATTCATTTCTTTAAAAAAAAATACTTGATACGCTTCTTGGTGTATAGAGGAATAAGTTGTTGGCTTTCTCATGGTCGTGTGATTTAGCTCTCATGTGATATCATTTGCTCGTCGGTCGGGTGGTACAGTGGTACGCATCTTCTCAGCCGACTTATTCGAGTGTGCGTATCATCAGAGCAGAGTCCCACACAACAAACGTTACGCACATACATACATTCATATACCCAAAAACAAAATTATATGCATATAATTTTCTTTTTTTATGAGTGCAAGTATATTGTACTATAAAAGCTGACGCTGCTATGCTCTGCTGTACATACCAATACAAATGGTATACAACAGACCACAAAAACATACATAATGAAAGCATGAAAGTTTTTTTTTGTTTTGTAAAACGCTGAGAGAAGAGAAATATACTTACGCACTTTTTATAATATATATACATACTAGCACACTGTATAGCATGTATACATATTATCTTCTGCTCTCATTTTCTCTCTCTCTCTCCTTTCCTTTAGCCACAGGTTGACGCGATCTCAACTGAGCAAAGTCGGTAAGCACACTTTCAGTTGAACCTCTTTTTTTTCGTATCATCATCATCATCGTCATCATAATCGTCGTCGTTCAAAAGTGCGTAGATGTACGCATGTACATACAATAATATTGAATGTGGATCTTTAGGATAGAGACTATTATACGTATTCTTTCTGGTACGCTTCGAATTGGCGGGAAGTAGTGGGGTTTGCCTCTCGCCCTCACTCGATCTCAGTGTGTGAGTCAAATTTTTTTTTCTCCTCCCTTCACACACAACAGTTTTCCATACTATTTTTTTGTTATTATTATAGTGTTACATAATACATGCTTTTTACTTCTTTCCTTTTTCTTGATATGTATTCTTTTTTCTTTCTTGCTTTGCTTTTTTTCATTAAAAGCTGACATTGCATTGCCTATTCCTTTATTTTCTTCACTGCTCTCTTTATTCAATGTAAAAAAATGTGTTGTTTGGCTTTTTCCAAAAAAAAACAGAAGTGGAAGTCATTCCCCATTTCGACCGACCGAAAATCTCATCGAAATAAATGGTCCAAGTCAAGAAACGACAACAATAATAACAATACATACTAACATAGAATAACACGGTGAGTGAGCGAGAGAGGGCAATTGCAATGACATGGAAATAGAGTGAGATGGATGCATCATGATGACATGCAGAAGCACTATAAGAATTTTCATATATGTACAGTAAGTACATATATGAGACGCATGATTCATTTCAAAATTTTCTTTTTGATTCTATTACTGATTTTATACTTGCATCATCATATCCATACCATCATAATACACCATTTCCACATTTTGTATGCAAGCAAAATAAACAGGAAAAAGATTCACGTGCACATTTTCTTGGAAGTATCAAAAGAACTTCTCTAGCAGAAGCCATTCGTACACGCCTTACAACAAACCAAACAAAAACCATACTTGAATATTTGTATACAAAACTATATCAAACATTTTTGTATGATTTTATAAACCATAATTTCAATGAACTGTGCTCTGTGCCTATATAGTACACAGTACACACACAAGTTAATATACATAATATATTTAATAAGCGCGTATGATGTACGTACATATGAGGAGGATGCAATGCACGCATATTTTTGTAGCAAAGTGCATTGCACTTTTACTCATGTTGACGACTCTTCGTCTTCCATCCATTCCATTTTCTTTTCCTCCATTCGAATTCCCAAGAACTGCGACTCTCTCTGTTTGTTGTGTGTTACAGTAAAGTTTACATGATTATCGGAACAACATCATCGTCATCATCATCTCATCACAAACACACCAAAAAGCTTTCGTCATACCATTAGCATGACAAGGAGAGTGGTTACATATCGCCTTTTTTTCTTATCAATGCATTTTCTCTGCATCATTTGTTATTTAGTTCATTTTCAGAGAGTTCAGTCAGTCCAAGAAGTCCAGAGGTTTAGTCCATCGTTTTATTCATTTGCTTACATGACTCATTTCTATTTAACATGCTACCTTTTTTTGTATACAAAGATGAAAATGACCTCCTCTCTCTAAAACTAAACGCATTCCACCTCTCGGCATAATTTACTAATCGTAAAAGATAACGCTCTCTCTCTAACTTCAGAATTATTTATTTCAAAAAAATATCATTTTCACCAATCTCTTTTCTTCTTCAAATTGCTTATTGTACCGAATCGCGTTTTTTTTTCGTTGTAATTACTTCAGTTTACTATACTTAACGCTCATTACTATCCTCTATTATTCTTCACATATCAGTTTGATCAACATATCTTACCAGACAAATAAAAGAATGATGATGGTGCACGATGAATATATATTTTTTTCGTACACGCACAATTTATATACTGACTTGAGTTGACTACATCATCATCGTCGGATACATTTGATGCACGCAAGCATGAGCATGGCTGCCTAGCTGACTTGACTGTAGCAAGCACAATCAATCTTGTATTCATCCATCCATCCATTCATTCTCGTCCAGGTGAGTGAGCTCCCTCCTGATGCGTGTACACTTTTTTCTTCTTCTTTTCTTCTTCCTTCCGATGTGATGCACTCCAACGTTAAAATTTTACTTTGAATAGAAAAAAAAGAAAAGAAAATCAAATAAAGTTTCTTCGTCTTCTTGTCTTTTCTCCATTCCCCTTTCAATTCAAAGTTCTATTCTATCTCTCACACTACAGCTCTATCAGTATCCCCGAACATTTTTATTTTTTCACCACCTCTCTCTACTATCTCTGTGTATAACAGATATAGACGCCACACCATGATGTGTTTTTCATGTGATGGAAGAGAGAATGCTAAGAATAAATAAAAATCTTGTAACAATACAAAAATAAGTATACATAAATATCCTGTAGAACCCACGGCGCGCTAAAATAAAACGCGTAGTAAAAAGTCACTTTTTTAAAAATTGTTAAGTCAAGTTCACAAGGTTCTTCAAACAGATATACATATCTTTTGTGTACCTAAATACAATTAACAACGAGGAGAAATAAAAAATGCATCGTAAGTATTCCTCCGTTGATAATTAAGAAAGAAGATGATGACTAGGATGATACGCACATTTATAAAAATGAAGAAAAATACACAAAAAATAGTATATATCTTCTCTATACGACAACACATGATAATGCTAATATTGTTATCATTTCCTTTTTTTTCTTCATTATCATTGCAACTAGTGTAATATACAATACTTGTATTTGCGGTTGATATTCTGATGTGATGCATATATATACAAGTAAAGTAATAACAAAACTAGTCATTCAACAATTTGTTCCGTTCGAAGAATCATTACAACAACAACAATGTTATTATTATTATTATCAACTGTAAAAAATGTACATCCTACAATTTTCATCTCTCTCTCTCTCTCTCTCTCTCTAACAAGACATTTTTATATGTAAACTTTACCCTTAAAAACTCTCAACTTTGGCTTTTTATTTAATTTACAAGACAACAGAAAGAAGAGCAACTGCTGCTGTTCCAAGTTGCAGTTGCAACTCACTCTCAAAATGTTCGTATGAAATGAACAACAGTTTTATATATTTTTTACTTCTTGCTTTAATTTTCACTGTTTGATTGTATCATCATCATCATCGGTTGCAGAGAGAGAGGAGTCAGTGTGCATGTTCCATTTTTTATTGTACGCACTTGGTAAACAAAAATAAACCTTAGTGCATGTTAAAATATGTACACACATACTTCATGTTCATACTTATCAGTATTTTTTTTCTCCTTGTGATGATGATAAGATTATGTTATACGTTGCGTATTATATGTTTACTTAATATTATATTGTGTAACCCGACGTTTTCTATTGGGTTTTTGTATGTAATGCAGCAGCGCAGCAGCGTTTAGATGGTTTAATGTTGATGGCAGTAAGAAAAAATGATTTCTCGAGGAGTTTCTTTTGTATTTTTTTATTTTTATTTTTTATTATTGGTTTCAGCTACATAGAAGGAAGACAGCGAGAGAGAGAGAGAAAGATGTATAGAGATTTTTCTCACTGGTGCACAAAGAAGTTTGTTGAGAGGAAACTGTTGAGAAAAAAAATAACATTTATTTTTAGAACAAAGAAGAGTAAAAAGCTTTTCTGTAGCTGATGGTGATGGTGATTATAGCAACATGATATAATAAACTAGAGAGTATCAACATAAAAAACTGCTTTCGTAATATTTTTACTTGATACAGTTTCCAAAAGAAAGTATATCATGTAGAAGGCTCGAGACTGATTTCAAGAAATAAATTGAGAATTTGAATACATGGAAATTTCGACAAGCAAGGTTGATTTTTGAACACATTGCTATATAGGCATATAATGTCATCATAATCTACAGTTATCGACATATGATTTTGATTGGATTTCGAATTGTGCTTTTTTTCTATTTTGAATTCAAAAAATGATATATGAGCTTGAGCTGCAATCTGATCTAAATACACAAACATGAAACTCAACCAAATCATCAGAATTTATTATCCATCCGTTTAGTTTACATATATGATATGATGTATGTAAGTCTGGCTGTGACAGTCTCTTGTCGGCAGTGAAAGATAAAAAATTGCATAAGAGCAAAACTATTAATAATACTCTCTGGAACAGCTATGATTTAACTATAAGAAGCAAAATAGAGATGCATAATGCATTATTGTATGCAGCTGGATGAAAGTTAATCTTTTTTTAAACTATGTAGTCTGTTTAGTACACGACATCTGATACTTTAGCGGCGCCTCCTCCTAACAGAAAGCACTATTGTTCATGTTGTAAAAATGTGAATAAGACGACATATTATGCAAGCAAATAATATTTTACCAAAAAAATATAATGGCCCTTTTTAAACTTTAAAAAATCTCTGTAACAACTTATCCGTCACCATCATTATGATCATCATCGTTTTTTTTTATTATCGTTGCCATTATAAAAAATTATATCTAAAAAAATTTCCCTGGCTTGTTAAACTTTTTTCCTCAGTTTCTTCCAACACAAATGTATATTCTCTTCAGTTCTGTTATGGTGCTGCCATGTCATAATGACTATAAGTGCTTGTTTTTTTGTGAAAAGAAAAAAAGAACTGGTAAAAATCATAACAAAAAATGAGCGTTCAAGGATTTCTCAAACCATTGACCCTGATTCACACTACACATGGCAAGCGTTTTTTTTCTTGCTGATTTTAGCTTTAGGATACGCAACAGTAGTGTAACAGCAACAACAACAACTCACGCGTTCCTCCTCGGTTTGGTTTTGTGCGTTTCCTCGGTCGTTGTCGCCTTCGTGTTTATGAGGTTCATTATGATTAAAGTATGTGTATATACAACCATATATACACATAATATATAACATACAATGTTTATACATTGTTATAACTATAAACAAAGTATAAAAAAATATGTAGGTATTTACGCAGTTTTTTTTCGATGTTACTGCGCTGCTGTTGCTACGATGATGTTTGCGATGCGATGTTGATGTTTAAACAGTGTACGTACTCAAAGAAATGCACTGCGTAGCACTATAATTGCCCAACAGCCAGTGATAGAGAGAGAGAGAGGAGCCACAGAAAAAAATAAGTACGTTTTTAACAATGATCATTACGATAATGAACTTTTGAGGTATATGATTTCATTGTTTAGAAAAAATATTATTTACTTACATTGTAGTATATATGGTATGTATACAAAGTTTTTTTATAAACCCTTTTCACCGGAATTCTAAAGCATTTTTTCTTCTTCTTCTTTAAATTGCTTCTTCGGTTGACGGTCAAGCGTAATAATAAGAATTTTTATTTTGTGTATTTGTACATAAATGAGTTATAAAAGAATAAGGATGGCATGCGAAGTAAAAAAGAAGAAACATTGTTTGTCTCTAAAATACTTAAATATTCAACATTGTGTGTCCTGAGAAAGGGGCTTTTTTTGTTGCGCACAATTTTTTAATGCAAGACAAATAAATTACAGGTTTTTAAGAGGAAAAAAATGGAACAATAGAATTAAAACGGAAACCTGAAAGGATGATTATTTCCGTTTTTTGATCCTCTTTTCTTTGTAGAATTTTAATGTATTGCTCTCTGCGTTTGCTACTACTGTTGGGGGAATTGTGGAAAAAAAATTAAGACGAATAAGAAAAAAAGTAAAAATGATAAGGGGACAAAATAACTTTTCCATTTTATATTTTTACTTTATTTTTTGAGAAACTGACATGAATGTAGGAAAGGTGATGACTAAGATGACAGTGTTATACATGCATGATTTAGTTTCGTGACTGAGAGAGTATGTATATATTTGAAGCCGAGGTTATTCTATTTATATTTATACGAGTATCAAAGTATCAAATAATGTTTGCATGTTTACGAGAGAAAAATAAGAGGATAATGTGACATTTTAATGGGTTGAAGTTGAAATAACTTTCAAAATTTTAGAAAGTCAAAAAAAAAGTAAAGGGAACCATATGGAATTTTTTTCTGGTAAATTTTATCCATCTGGAGACATTTCTAAGTGTTTAATTTTTAATTATTTTTAAAAATTAACTTTTAACAGAGTTAAAAGTCAATTTAAATTAAAATTTTACTTAAATTAAGAAAAATAAAATTGCCAAATATGAAATAAAATAATTAAATTAATAAAGTTAGTTTCATTCGGGATTTGCACATCTTCTTGGTTATCTAATGATTCTGAACATTTTTCTAGTCGCCTGTAACAGAATTTCGGTTACATAACTGTCACGTAAGTCCTCTTAATGCTATTTTATTTTACATGCTGTTGATTCCAGTAAACTTCAGTTTACATCATGTTGCATTGTACTATATAAACTATTGAGATGCTTGATATTTTCATGCACGTCCAAAAACCTCCTTTTATAACCACTACTATTATTATCACCTAAAAACGACAATATCATGACGCAGTAATATTCAGCCAGTTTTTGGTTACGTTACGAGAGCTTCGGTCATCCATGATAGTTCATAAGAAAAAAAGCTATGGACACTTACACATTAAAACAAGTCAAGTCAGCATAAACTAATGACAGCGAGAGCAATATGAGGCTAACTTAATAACAGTAATGATTTTGACATAACTGCGCAATTTCTTTTGACAGCAGAGCACTATGTGAGGAATACTCATAATGAAAAATAGGAAGCTAATGAAAAAAGTATACCAAACAAATATATGTAATGCAATACCTTTCAAAAAGTTGTATACAGCTTATATATACATTGCATAGTTTGTTAAATATGTACTTTGTACGCAGTTTCTAAAAACTAGTACTATTATCTATTTTTTCAACTTGTGCCGTTTTTATCTCTTGAGAAACCCAGCAAAGATGATTACATGGCGACAAGCTAGAGAGAGAGAGAGATAAAAAATAACTTTGTTTCTTTTTTCAACGAAAATGTTTATAAATGTTTCTTGGGAGTACAGTAACAGCAAAGTCAATGTATCAAATACGCGTAGCATAAAAAAAAGAAACGCTAAAGGAAACCAGCTCGCATCGCAACTCGGGGGATATATATTTTTTTTGGTCGGTCGGGTTCCCCGGTCATTGCCCTCGCGTGACGTTTATGTATACACTCATCCAGTATATATCGGACTTCAGTCACTAGCCAACTGTCGAAGTAGCTGCATCAAAAAAATCTCTTCACTTTGTTTCTACCTCTACCTCTAAAATATCTTTTAACTCTTTCCTTTTGGCTATGTTACTGTTCTTGTGTGCGTTTTTCCTTTTCTCATTTTTTGTATACACACCATATAATATACCAAAGTATTAAACGGTATTGTATAGTGCTCATAATATCAGTAGTACTTTTCATGTTGCTTGTACACACAAATATATACATACCCACTTTCTTTTTTCTATAGTAACAAACGTCAAACAGAGCTTATGTACCTACGATATACATAACATAGTCGATATTCAGATAGCTCAGGTCAATATATATGTATCAACCATACAAAAAAATATATTCCCTTCTTTTTTTATCATTACACACTTTAATACCCATATCAAATGCTTGAGTATCAGAAGATTATAGCCTTAAGTTTTCACACGCATTTTGTACGCTTCCATATAACACCATTGCATTGATATTGCTACTCTTCTGCACTGCTAAAGGGATTGTGAAATTGCTTAGCCACATCTGAAGAAACTCAGAGAGTTCATATTAAGCAGGCAGATTTGTTGAGCTGAACCGATATAAGAATATATTTACACATCTCTACGCACAAGCATCAATATACACACAATATGCTAATACGCATGATAGTACCTATATCAAAGTGACAGTTGTATAAAAAAACTAAATACAGAATCAGCACACAAAGTCATTACATCACATGTGCATATTGTAATTGGATTATCAGGAGACCAATACTTTTTTGCAGAAATCTCCTATAACTAATTTTAAATAAATTTTTACGTCAATAAAGGTAATTTTAAATGTAAACAGTACTAGTTTCCTTTTTGTGACACGAGATATTATAAATTAAAGTTCTTGTGTCAAGGTGAAAGCATCATTTTTTTTAAATTGTGGACGTGTAAACGTAGTTAATTGAATAAGCTATACATTTTTTGTAAGGGGACTCGCACGTGCTTGCTTTTTCAGTTGTTGGATAATAATTGAGTATGTTCTGGCCAACTGAATTTGTATAGTGGTGGGTGTCATCATCATTATTATTTTGATCTATGCGACTATACCTAAAAAAAATTCACGCATAATTAAATCTGTATACGAGTCAGTAACAAATGCTTACTCTTGTGAGAATACCCCCCAAAAAATATATATAGATTGCTTATTGAAGTTTTTTGAACATGATTTCCCCAACTTATAACATTAAGTGTAAAATGAGGGATCAGAAAATATAATCATGTCATTCCCCTCAAAAAATCTTTGCCTATGCAGCAAAAAACTCTTGAATTTTTTTTATTGAAAACTTGGAGAGAGGGTACATCCAAAAGATCCACCAAAATAAGAAACCAAGCAAGAATCATGTTTTTTCTTTGTGTACATGTTATGTAAAGCCAGTCCCTTTTTACTTGCTATGGAATAATATTACACATACATTAACATACATAGTACGCGTTTGCTTTTTGGAAGGAAACGTTTCCAGTGAAAAGATTTTCATCGGTGGTAGGAGTATCAGGGAATCCGCTGTAATTGAGCGCGTAGGAATATATGGAGAGTTTTAAGAATATATACTTGATTGTATATACGCACAAGTTCTATTCATATCATATAAACGTTTCTTTCACTGCATATCTGTATAAACTGCATATAATGTATTTTATCATCATTATTATAGCAAAGAATCTTCATGGAAAGGAAATTTTTATCTAAAAATAAGTGTTTATACTTATATGTGTATTTTATGTACACAGTTGCGAGCATTAACTTTATTTCTGTAGGTCTTATATATGTTATATAAGCGACAGAAGCAGAAAGCATCATGATGATCATGATCATCATCATCAAAGCGCTCTTGTTACCAAGCTGGAATCACTCTTCTGTTCTGTTCTCACTGAAAAGATAGAACAGGATGGTTGATTGTGTGTGTGCACGAGAGAGAGAGAGAGGGGGAGTGAAGTGGCATGGAAACTTTACCATGGAAAAGGGAACACTGTACACGAAAAATTGTACCTATGTGTATCTATCTCGTGTAGCTAGCTGGATATTTTTTTCGTTCCTTTTTACAGTCTCCACTCACGCATCTTTTTTTTCTGTTCGATGTTCTCTCCTGCATTTTAGCTTGCTGGCATGGCATGGCAGAGATATACATTATATAACTTTTTTTCTTTGAGAGTATTGTAAAATGCATGTGCTCTTGTCGTAGTGGTGGTACTGTTATATAATAATATGGTAATCATCATCATCATCCTCATAACATCCATCCCACCACCACCACCATCGCTGTTACCACTACTTCCTTTGCTTCTCTCTCTTTCTGATGAACAACAAGAGTAACATGAAAATTCTCTCGACTCATCTTTTCCAACACAGTTTGCTCTCTAAGAGTTTTTTTCGTATACCGCTTTTTTCTTTAATGTCGCCTCGGTCATAATATTTGAATCCCATCTTGCCTGCGTTCAATTTTCAGTCGTCGCCCGAACCTCTGCCTGTTCACATTTTGCTCATCGTAAACTCTAGTCCTGTTATATTTTTTCCCTCCCAAATAAAAAAAATACTGCTTTCCCCTTAAACTGCTCATAGAATATATATTATAATCAGAGCATCAGTATACACGTCAAGAATTGTAGCGTCTCTCTATAAATTAAAGTGCGTATTAAATCCATAGATAAAAATTACTTTGATAGGCATAATCACACTCTATAGAATAATTTATTTTTCTTTATAGTACTTCACTACAGTTAAGTTTACAGCTCATCATTTATTATTGTCATAATCATCAGTATAAGTAGGATCATTCTATCGTCAGCTCAGTTTATAGTGTTTCAAGTGGTTTTGTTGTAGTACTCCCACAACTGCTTCTGGAAAGGCTGTTAAAACTGTTACAGGGATTTGAATACGAGATTTTTATCTGGCTGTTGTATAAATGCATAATTATTATTATGTGTTTTTAAAGCCTAAAAATACCCTTTGTTTTTAAAAGGTGCTATTTTTATTATTTAATCCGTATTTTATCTGGATGGAAAAATCTCGTTTCGCATAATGAGCTGTGACAGTGGTGGTGGTGGTGATGGGAGATTGGTGTGATTGGTTGGTTATTTGTTGTTTGGTATTCAAACTGAATTGTGAAGGTAGGATAGACAGTTGTCATTATAATTTTTCTTTTAAAATAATACAGTTATCTTACTGTCATTAGTAGTTTTAGTATTTTTATACTAGTTTGCCTTGAAAAAAATACCACCAAACCACACACACACCACAAAAGGGAGGAAAGGAAGTTTGAGAGAAAGACGACAGAAGCACATGCAGTTTTTACAGAACAATACGTTATAAAAAAATATGCGTGTACATGTATAACGATAAGGTATACTCATTTTACAAGAAAGGTAGAGAGTATACATTGTATAGTATATACACTAGTACTAGTAAAAGGTGTAGGTAGATAAAAAAATATATACAATACAATGTATATATGCGTAGTAGCCAACTAGAAAGGTAGATTAATGTACATACATATATCATTACATAATACGCATGCAAGGTAACATGTTACATGAGAACATGATCATCATAAAGTGGAAAAAAATTCCTTCACTGAAGCTATCTTTGGTGTGTGTATCATCTGCAGTGTGGAAGAAGGGAGCAGATTTCCTCAGGATGTGTTCCCACTACATTTATAAACATCACTCGAGGGCATTTTCACAGAAGAAGAGTAAAAAATATAGAGAATTTCCTAACGTTTTATTTTGTATTTGAAATAAAAGTGAGTTTTGAGCATCGATAGTCCGGAACATGCACGTCATTACAAAATACAATACAACAGCTTTTTT
>JAQFZG010003401.1:0-13724 GCA_034695465.1 Entomobrya nicoleti | reverse complement strand
CAAAAATATTTTTAATGATAAATATTTGATTTTTTGGATGTAACTACATTTACGTGTTTACAATTTGTTTAATTGATCATTTTTGTGCTCACTCAGTGTCAGTCTGAACCAGTAATTCTTATGCCATGTACACATAAGAAAATGTACATGAATTCTGATTGGAATTCCTTGACAAAAACAGCAGTGGTAAAAGTTAAAGCCATTACATTAATGACACCACTGCACTGTATATTCTTTAGTTGGACAACTTTTGAGATGAATGTGTGTCGTGTTATTTATTTGACGACGAACGACCAGATGACCTTGTCAGGTCTGTAAATCTGTACTCCGGTGTAAAGTTTCTCCAACGTTTTGATGTTTAGCTTGTGAAGATAAATAAAACTTGTTCTTTCTTTGTTTGTCTTGTCCGCACAACATTTTGAGCTGATGATGGTAAAGAAAAAATGTCCATATGTGCTTCAGCCTGCCTTTTTTTTCGTGGTCCACATCACTGATTCTTGTGAAATTTTGTTTGCAAATTTAAATATTCATGACAAAAGTCTTTCTTTCGATGCTGGACTATTTAGTATAAGTCAAAGACCGGATGAAAGTCAAGTTTTTTTTATAAGATCGTAATGATCCCAGTGTAAAACACATCTAACCACTTTACTTGTTTATTACAGTATAAATATGAGACATGCTTCATAAATTTTTACAGCGAAACACTGTGTTCACTTTTCATTTAGATAAAAAATGAAACCAATGCTGGATACAGTCTAAAGTTCTCAAGTTTGAATGAATGTTTTTGATAGGATTCCAGTTCATTACTTGAATTTGTCCAGTTCATATGAAGCTGTGCATTGTTCCATTTGTGATAAGTTGTACATTGATGCAGCTGACATATGTGCGACACGTCATAACAAACCTTTTTGTGCAGTTGTAAAATTAATTGAAAGTGCAATAAATACTACAAAAACTTATTCAGCTGACAACTGCTAGAAATATGGTAGAAGTTTTTTTTATAGAGACCCAGCTAATTAGTTACAAGTTACGATAAATTTCCATAAAAGTACTTCAATTCTGAGTTTTGGCTAAGGGAAAATACTAGCCAACTTAAAATATATACAAGGATTCTGCTATCTCAATTTTGCGGTTTGCCTAGTTTTTTAGAGTGACAAAGTGTAATAAAATTCAGTAAATCGGCCATTCTTGGTGATTATAATTTCGTTAAATCTCGTATGCAATAGAATACATTATCAATTTTCGGAAATTTAATTTGAAAGAATTTCTTTCATTTAGATGAGCCTTTAGCCATCTAACACAGTGTTTTTGTTTATTTATAGTTGAAGCCGCATGGAATCTGCTGTAATTACCAGACTGTTTATCAGGACGGTGTTAACAGGTAAGTATTTTAAAATCTTGTTTACAAATGACATCTACCCCAAATGATTCTTTTCTATATGACTATAAAGCTAAAAAAGTTAATGTGGAATAGTTAACGTTGAAGGTTTCTACTGACAATGAGTAAAATATACCCTAAGAAACAATATTACATCAAAAGGCAAGGCACTGAGTTTTTATGCAATTTATCATAAGTCAATTGGAATTATATATTGATTGGTTATACTACATATGTATCTTTAACTGTTATACAAAAATATCGAAAAACTGAGATGACGATATCAAAACTTGTCACACTTCCAAAAAATGTAATAGCTTAGATGTAAATGTAATGCGTGTATCACGGCTAATTAGTAAATTTTTGTTATGATATTCATGAAATAAGTAATATTATCTAATCGGTATAATCTTCACGGTAAACGACAATTATAATAGCATATTCGAATGAAATGTATAGAAAGCCAACAACTGGCAGAAGGCGTCTTGGGTTTTACCGGATAATGAAACCCCCATAATACCCTGGCTCAAACCCTTACCCAGCTCGCTCTTTTTGAAACGGGGAAAATGTTTGTTTTTTAATTTAAAGCATAACAAAAATATATAACAAAGAGTGTGGATAGTGGCGGTATCATTTAAATTCTCTGGGTTGTTTTAATTTAACCCATAAAACCCGATATACCCAACAAACCCATTTTAGCCATGTGGGTTGGGGTTTATGAGTTAATCCGGGTTAAATCACACTGTGCCCACTGACAATACTTTCCAAAGTTCATATTAACAATTACGATGCTAGACAATTTAATGAAAATATCAGTTGTTCAACGAATGCTACATATGCGAATAAGAAGATAAAAAATAGCGAATGCGTGTTATGTTACACATCTCTATCGAATCTTCGGTAGTAAGAGCCAGTAACGTCAGTGAAGGTTGATCATAAAGAAAAATATACTTTTATGCTTATAAAATATATACTTAATAATTTATGATATATTATACATGGTTGTCAGTGAACTTTTCATGCAGAGCCTATAATTTCACTCATTTTTCTACATTTCCATTAATTAGTCCAAAATTCCGTTTTAATGTTACTAGACCACAATATGTACCATATTTTTCCCATGGTCAGAAAAGAGATAAAGCTTTTTCAGCATCCACTTTGCTATAATTAGGTAAGCATGGTAAAATACAGTATGAAAACTGGGTTAGTCAATTACAACGGTCAGCGGATTATCTTTCATATGGTCATCTCACAACGTCACGTATCACAAATATTTGGGAACATTATAATTAGTATAAAAAACAGAAGGATTGAAGTTGGGAAAAATAAAATACTTTATTAATCTTCAGAATAATCCCATACTATTTCGCTATTTACTTATATAAGAGATTAGCATTTTTACGTTTTACGTTATAAATAAATTGCTGCTGCTCTTCACACGTGTTAAATTTTGTATTAGCTTGAACATTCTAGAAACTCGTTTCCTCACCAAAAATGAAAATAACTCGTTTTGCGAATTATTTTATTTTGGATCACTCTACATCATAATTTAGTAAACTGCGATTTAAAAAATGACTTTTAATGACTACTTTTAATGTTGGAATATTGATACATTTATCCCAGGATATATTGACACAACTTGAAATTTGCTGGAAAGTATTTATCCTAATAATCAAAATGCATTCCTGTGAATATCAAACTGATAAGATATTAAATTAATTATAAGTATCCATCCACAACTTTGCCAGGTACATATACATAAATGTAAGCATATCACTTTACGATCTCCTTGTTATAATGTATTTTAATGTTTCTGGGAAAAATGTTTTACAAGACAACAAATTTCTCTGAAAGATATTTCTACGGACAAATGTACGAAAATATTTAGTAGACATAAGTGGAAGAATAATTTATTCTTAAACCCATGTTTACACAACGACAGGTATCAATTAATTAATATTACTTAATTCATGATAAATGTAATCCAATTATTAATGAAATAAGATAGTAAAGTAAAATAGGATGACAAAAGCTCTAGCTGCATGCGTGGGAGCTGTAGATACACAAACCACAAATTAAAGAGAAAGTAAAATGATCAGACAGTAATCAGATTGTGCTAGAATTTTTTTATCAATAGCCTGATAAGTAACATGAGTATAGGCTCAATCCCGATTTTTGTAGTTTTTCTAAACGAGACATATTATGCTTTCCACTACAAAATAAATGCATCCACATTGCTGTTTTAAATAGATTTTGCAGTCAAGTTATAAATTATGCCCGGCATGCTATCGAGTGTGAGTACTAAATCTTATAAAAATAACAACATAGGATCCATTAAGAAAATGTCACTTTATCATCTTAATTTGTTTCAGCTATACTAATTTGCTTGTTTAAACTTTAAGTTGACAATATATCTTGACCCGTAGTGAATAGAAAAATTCACTTTACAATCATTAATTCAGGACAAGCAACCAAGCACACTATCAGAAACCTATAAAACCACCACTTTTACTTGTACGATCTTGACCTTCTGTTTTTGTAAAAATAATTTCATTGAAATTTGAATAAAAATATACATTTTTTTTAAAACGCAGGACAAAATTTAAGTATGGCCCGACAAAAAGTTTTAAATTTAAATTACTTTTTTATTATGCAAAAAATTGCAACTCGCCAAAAACATTTGTTACTGGTGTGTGTTTTTAAAAACCATTGCTCATTTTAAAAGAAAATATTTTATTTCAACTTACTATGATCTCCAACACGCAGGCTTTCCAGTTTTTTTGTCAGAAAAAAATATTCCCGATAAATTAACTAGGTTTGCTTATAAAGTTCCGATCTTATGACAACTTTAACTTTAACACTTGCTTATAGTCTACTCTTATTTTTTACACAGTGTAACCTCATCGTCCACAAATTCACTACTAAACTGTGGACAGAAAAATTCACCGCGTTGGTTAAGCTCATGCAGTACAAAAAAAACGATAATCCCAGTTGGGATGCATGCATGCAAGGCTAGTCTGACTACTATAGCTTTCCTTCATGCCTGAGATGACGAATCTTTTTTCCATGTAATGTAATCACCATTTCCAGTAATACGAACACGTCTCTTACCACCATCGTGCTTTGTTTTGTAATGATGTGTCATATGCTGCATGTAATACGCTTTTGTACTATGGCTTATGTCCACTCCCAGCGATCATGATTATCTCTTTCTGGTAGAACTCAGCACAGAAACGCGAAGTGTAGCTCAGTATTCCCGAAACACTTGATGGTAATGGCTATTCACTTTTTTTCCATCGTCCAAATGAATTCTCAATGCATACTCGATTAAGTCAGTGAACCAGATTTTTGGTTAGTCTCGTTTTTTTACCAAGTGAGCAATTAATAGTTTTTTTGGTACTTCTCAAGCTTGTTTTAGAATCTGTGCTTGCGTATCAATTTCGACAATGTGTAAAAATCTATATTTGCTGTAGTTATTTTTAGTACATTGGCGAAAGTGAAAATATATGTGGACACTGTCAATATATTGCCTTTACTAGAATCACGTTTTCTATTAATGTAAAAACAAGTTTTTTTGATTATTAACATGCAGGATGTGAGGATACTTGTTGAGTATGCACCCAACCAAGTGTTTATGTAATGAATTTAAACTCATATTCAATAAGAAAGATTGAATGGGCTAGGTTCATATTACTCGCTAACCAATATTGCACATGTAGAAATATGGTAAAAACTGGCATGAATTTATGCTAGTCGCAGATGTGCTTCAAGTGAGGAAGCTCGTTGGATATTTTTTCTGAGATGCTGTGAAATGCATACCAAGTGTAAGTGCTTTTTGTCGTGGTATGAGTGATTTAAAAAGTATGTGTTAAAAAAGTCCAAAGTACTCTTGTTGTCAACTTATACACTGGCCATGCTGATATTTCACAAAATATGAAGAGAACTAGACAAAAAGTTTTTTTTTGCATCTGCACACGTCAAAGTGAGTTCAGTTTTGTTTCACTTGAATGTATATTCCAATTTGAATATTTTATGAGATGTGTTTTTAATTAAGTAACTTATAGCCAAGTCAACTGATGTTGCTGGATTAAAAAAAAAATGTGTCAGTGAATCGCTAGTGGACGTTGCTAATAAACTGGTTACTATGTGGTAGTTTTTAACAAGACAATATATTAAAATTACAACAGGATTGAGTCCAACTTTCGGAAAAGTAGTCGGCTAACTTTCAAGTCAGTAAGTAAAAAATCCAAACACCATTTAGATTACTCGTTATCCGGGGAGAAAATCTTGCACGTTTGTATGTCCGTCTAAATGTCTGTCCGTCAGTGTTTACCCAATCTATCCTCCAAATGGATTAAACAATTTACATGAAACGTAGTAGAAAAATCTTGATTTCGCATGTAACATGCTGTTTTTTAAATTATTCGAATGATGATACCGAATAATATTATACTGCATACTGATTTTGACAAAAATATTTTTAATGATAAATATTTGATTTTTTGAATGTAACTTCATTTACGTGTTTACAATTTGTTTAATTGATCATTTTTGTGCTCACTCAGTGTCAGTCTGAACCAGTAATTCTAATTCCATGTCAAATACATGGAACATTTTTTGTACATGTTTACCATTAACAGCTTTATTAAATTTCAAATTTGACACTGACATCGATACGAAATTAGAATTAATGTTCTCTGGAACAGGCCTACCAAATTTTTTTTTGTGCGTTCTGTGAAGCGACGTCAATCTTTTAATTAGTATGAACTAACAGTTGAAATCAGGATTTGTCACAAAAATAAAATAAACTCATGTACACATAAGAAAATGTACATGAAGGCTGAGTAGAATTCTTGATAAAAGCAGCAGTGCTACAAGTTAAAGCCATTACACTAATGACACCACTACACTATACATTTTTTAATTGAACAACTTTTGAGATGAATGTGTGTCGTGTTATTTATTTGACGACAAACGACCAGATGACCTTGTCTGGTCTGTAAATTTATACTCCGGTGTAAAGTTTCCCCAACGTTTTGATGTTTAGCTTGTGAAGATAAATAGAACTTGTTCTTTCTTTGTTTGTCTTGTCCACACAACATTTTGAGCTGATGATGGTAAAGAAAAAATGTCCATATGTGCTTCAGTTTACCTTTTTTTCGTGCTCCACATCACTGATTCTTGTGAAATTTTGTGTGCAAATTTAAACATTCATGACAAAACTCTTTCTTTTGATGCTGGACTATTTAGTGTAAGTCAAAGACCAGATAAAAGTCAAGTTTTTTGATAAGATCGTAATGATCTCAAAGTAAACACATCTAACCACTTTACTGGCTTATTTCAGCATAAATATTAGACATGCTTCATAAATATTTATAGCAAAACACTATGTTCATTTTTCATTTAGATAACGAATGAAACCAATGAAACACAGTCCAAAGTGTAAAGTTCTCAACTTTGAATGAATGTTTTCGGCTGGATTCCAGTTTATCATGTGAGTTTTATAAGTACATATGAAGCTGTGTTTGTGATGAGTTCTGCAGTATTGCAGCTGACATGAGTGCGACACGTTATATTAAACCTTTTTGTACTGTTATAAATTTAATTTAAAGTGTAATTAATATTACAAAAAGTTTATTCAACTGACAACTGCTAGAAATATGGCAGTAATTATATTTTGATAGAAACCTAGCTAAATACTTACAAGTTCCGATAAATTTCAATATAGATACTTAAATTGTGAGTTTTGGCTACGTGAAGATCCTGGCAAATTAAAAAAATATATAGCGATAGTTTTATTTAAACTTTGCGGTCGGTATAGTTTATCAGAGTAAGAAAGTAAAATAAATTTCAATAAAAAGGCCATTCTTGGTAATATTAATTTGAAATAAATCTCATTTGCAATAGAATACATATTTTTGGAAATTTAATTTGAAACCATTTCTTTCATTTAGATAAGCATTTAAGCCATTACTAAAGCATTGTTTTTATTGATGTATAGTTGAAGCCGCATGGAATCAGCTGTAATTACCGGACTTCTTATCTGGAAGGTGTTAACAGGTATGTTTTTTAAAATCTTGTTTGCAAATAATATCAACCACAAATGACTTTTTCTACATAACTTTAAAGCTGAAAAACGTTAATGGGAGATTTTTTAATGTTTAAGGTTTCTACTGAGTAAACCATATACTGAGATACAATATTACATCAAAAGGCAAGGCACTGAGTTTTTATGGAATATATAAAATAGATTAAAAACTTATGGCTTGGTAATGAGTATGTGGTAGTTAATTTTATAAAAACATTATGATACCAAAATGTGCCCAGTAAGCAATGAAAACATCCACGTTATTCATTACGCAGGTATAGTGAAAATATTTCAGAATAATTGGATTTATATGCACAAAGAGAATTATTGGATAAATCTTAGATATATTTTACTCACTATTCTAGATATCTGAATATGTACATATATATCTTAAATTGCTATACAAAAAATATCCAAAAGTTGAGATGACGAAATCAAAACGTGTCACAATTCCAAAAAATGTAATGGCTGTCATATTGTCACATTGCCTAGACAATTGTGACGCCGTGTATCAAGGCTAATTAGTCAATTTTATTATGATATTCATGAAATAAGTTGGCTAGTTTTGGACAATGGTCTCTTGACGAAGTTTGATCCGAATACTGTAATCTATCGATTCGTACAATAAAAAAACGCACATTTAAAATGCATGTGACCATCAATTAGCCACTACTCAAAAACTGTTTGACTAATTTCGCCCAAAGTCAATAGGCTTCTTTCAATGAACCACATGAATGCAAATACGAAGTTTTAAGTCAATTGATTGAATCGTTTGGACGCTAGAGGACAAACAGACAAACTTTTGCCCCCTATTATCCATCGATCTTACAAAGTACCAATCTGGCACTTAATAAAGTGCTGCTGTCCTTTACACGTGTTAAATTGTGTACTAGCTTGAACATTCTAGAAACTGGTTTCCTCCCAAAAACGAAAATCGTCGATGCAAATAATTTTGTTTTGGAGCACTCTACATCATAATTTAGTAAACTACGATTTAAAAAAAATAACTGCATACTTTTAGTGTTTATAAGTGTGTGTAGGTACATTTATCTGAGGACATATTGATTGACGCAACTTCAGATTTCCTCGAAAGCATTTAACTTAATATTTAAAATGAATTCATATGATAATCAAACTCATGAGATAGTTAATTATTTATAAATATCCACAACTTTGCCTAGTACATACACGATACCACTTTACGATCTCTCTGCCACAGTTTATCCTAATGTTTATGGGAAAATGATGTTTTACAAGACAACAAATTTGTCTAAAGAGTTCGAGCTGTTAGAGATGTTGCTATACAAACGACAAATTAAAGAAAATGAAAAATTATCAGACAGTATTAATATTGTGTAAGATTTTTTTTATCAAAAACATGATAAATATCATCAGTTTAGACTCAACTCCAATTTTTGTTGTTTTTTAGACAAGATAAATTATGCCTTCCACCACAAAATAAATGCATGAGCATTGCTGTTTTAAATAGTTTTTTCAGTCGAGTTATGATTTATACTGTGCATGCTATCGAGTGTGAGCGATAAATTTGATACAATCAACAATACCGACTTCATTTACAAAAAATATCATCTGAATTTGTTTCAGCTACACGAATTTGTACGTCCAAACTTTAAGTTGACTTTATTTTGTGACCCCTAGTGAATAGAAAAAATCA
Source organism: Entomobrya nicoleti (assembly GCA_034695465.1). Taxonomy (NCBI): domain Eukaryota; kingdom Metazoa; phylum Arthropoda; class Collembola; order Entomobryomorpha; family Entomobryidae; genus Entomobrya; species Entomobrya nicoleti. The sequence continues at coordinate 4,583 of JAQFZG010003401.1, read as the reverse complement.
CATTTGCAATCATTTATTTTCGACAAGAAAAATAGAACACTATCAAAAACCTATAAAAACACAACTTCAGTTCATGATTTCATTTCCTTTTCATGCAAGACGTATTAATTTACCTCCTTGGCGTGTAATTTATCAAGCCAGACGGCTTATTTAAGCCGACTTTGAGGCGAATCAAATAAACACCCATTTTATGAAAGGCTGGTTAAATAACCATTCGAATATAGACTTCCTGTGTGACTTTTCGTTATGAACCCTACGTGTGGCTAATTCATATGCTTGATAACATTTTTTTGAAAATGCGTTTAAAAAACTTAAGCAATTTTGGGGATTTTAGCACTATTTGGTTTGAATATTTTGAGATTTTGTTGCTTTTTGAAATTTTCTCCATCTTACGAGGAACACTTCCCAAGTGTGAGTGGCGTAGAGCTTAACGAAATGCGGATTCTAGGACAGTTTTTATCGTAGATTAAGATTCCGAAGACGATTTGCTGTAAAATTGACATTTGGTTTTTGCACCAGTATGGTTTTTACACCAGTATTTAAAGAAATGCCTAGTTTTTCAGCAGTTTACAGGTATATTACGGACTTGTCATAGTAAAATTTTATCAAAAATTTACTTAAAAGCATAAATAATCATTAAATTCATCATAGAAATACAGTCTAGCAATTGTTCAAATTGCATTACAAGTATTTGAAGGAAAATTGATGCGTTTGGAAAGTCGTAAGATAAGTACTAAAGCCAGAATATAATGTCACTTTTACAGTAAAATGTCTTTGGAATCTTAATCTACCATAAAAACTGTCCTAGAATCTGCATTTCGTTAAGCTCTACGCAACTCACAATTGGGAAGTGTTCCTTGTTAGCCTTTAATGGGTAACAAATTCCCTCATTGTAGTTTCTTGTCCAGAATTCTTTTTTAAACTTCTTAATACATTTTATGAAGAAATAGCAGAGTATCCCCACAGGAGTTTTTACTATCAGTCTTTTTTACTGCTATAATTTTAATTTGATAATTTTTAGTTACACGGTTACACTTGGCTGTATTGTGATTATGCACTGGCACTACATTGTAATCATGCACAATGTAATTTGATATGCTTATAAACCGTCCATGACTTGAACTAAACAGTTAAAATGCATCTGTCTGTATATTAGATGAAAATGTAGCTGAAGACTTGATAAAACTCTTGTTGAAATGATAATCATTACTGGTCAAAAGTTGAATAGCGAGGTCCTGTTGGATATTTAACTTAGTTATTTGAACACAAATCATCTGAAGAGGAAAGGAAGGTTTAAAGCTGTTCTACTTATTTACAGTGGCAGAAACCAAACGAGGTAATGAATTTACTTCTATGCATGTACGTCGTACATCTTAATTATTTCAGTTGGGAAGCATAAGTTGTATCCAACTCTTGAGTTAAAAAATAATATGAAGTGTACTGAAAGATAGAGAAGACTTGGAAACTTTCTGTTAAAAAAATAGTCACACATATTGTCAAATTTAAAATCATTCTTCGGATTTTTCAAGATTATTATTTGCAAAATCAGGCAGTTGGATCCAATTCCTGCTTTTCAACTGTAGTTCTACAAACGACTGAAAAATATTTTGTTGAGCAATAAAGACAGGGCAAAAGGATCACGAGCACTGGCATGTGGTCCATAGCACATATTTGGGTCAGATTGAGGTCACTTTAAACAGATTAGATTGTTTGGCAAAATATTATATCATTGTACAACTGTAGAATACATTCTTGTCCTACGCGTCAACTCAGAGATGTAAAAATATGCATCTACGTTTCTATGTAGACACGGGACGTAAGTTTAAAAAATGATACTGAAATGTCGTTATTATTAAACTAATTTTCAGGTGCTACAAAATCCAGAATTTGTAATCCCCATAAACCATTCCATGGCGCATTTAGTGGTGGGTGATACAGGTATGTGTACCATTTAGCGTTATCCCGAAACATTTCTGACCAAAGACCCAAAAATATCATTCAAATTTGCATTCACTGGTCATTTTTAGATTGTAGTATCCAAGAAATTGCACTAATATTTGATATACCATCAATAAGTACACTCAAGATATCATGGTGGACATCGTTGGCAACGCTCTTGGATATACCGTATGATTCCGTGAAAAAGTGGGAACATGACTTACTTCAAAATAAACTAACCCACAATGGTGTTATAATTGCCTTGTTAACCAAATGGCGAAATACTAAAAGTAACGACGCCACATTAGGAGCACTTCATGAAGTAATTCCAGATAATCAAAAACAGCTTAAAGGTAGTAAAAGCAAAGAGTAATTTCATGTATTGGCCCGATTTCCAATTAACAATTTATTCAAATTTTATTTTAATGTTTATAGATTATTTATACGATAAAATAACAGAAAAAGAGAAATGTTGGAGTGTTTATTCGCAAAATCTTGTTATTTTAAATTTGCACGAACATTCGGCACTAGATTCGGAAGATGAAGAAGATTGTCGTGTTTTTAGAGGGACGTACGGGCTAAGACCAGTAGTAGTAAAAAAGGAACGAACTAAAACTAAAACTGCACAAGAGCAGTTATCAGCATTAGTGAAGATACTAACGTTGGTTGATAGCCATGTAAACATTCTTCGTTATTTTAAAAGTGAGTTAAAACGTGATCCTGCTAGCGTCTTTTTTGTGTTTGAGCAATGTGATACTGACTTACATAGTGTGCTAGAGATTTCCCAAACACCTGAAACATTGTCAAGCTTAATACAAAGCAACAAAATAAGTATACTGCGACAAATAGCTAAAGGCATGTCCTATATTAACAGTCATAAAATACTACATTTGAATTTAAGGCCAACAAACGTTCTTTTAACAAATCTAGTCTCAGGTGAGGTTGTAGTGAAAATTTCAAATTTTTCACATGCTCGCCATTTGTCGGAATCCTGTTCTGTCAGTGCTAAAACTATACTAAAGTGCATTGAATGGTTACCCCGTGAAGTTCTGGTAGACTACCAAAGTTGTAAGAAAAAGGAATTGAAAGCTATTTCCGTGGTAATAAATTTAAACATGAAACTTTTCCTTTCTATGGTTTCGATTCCTCTAAAGTCTAGATTCCATTTCAATAATTGTATGGTTGTTAATGTCGAAATGATAAATAGGAGGTACGAAATGCATCTGGTGTAGAGACAACCAGGGCCGGTGACGTTTACCGTCGAAAAGTTTATCCCTTAAAAGGGATAAGCTTATCCCTCAGGAACTAATTTTAATTTTTAAAATGTGATAAAAAGTGACAAGAAATGAACAGGGTGAAAGTCTCCGCTTAAAGAAAAAGTGTAATATTTTCATTTATTGTACGCATGTATTTGAATTTTACCGTACTCGTGAGTGAATAAGCTTTATGTGACCATGCACCTAACTACAATACATGAAAATACAAAAACACACCAATAAATGTAAATATTATATACTTTTTGGTTTAGGCGAAGACCTTCACTCCATTCATTTCTTGGCCCTTTTTATCACATTTAAAAAATTAAAATTCGTTCCTGAGGGATAAGCTTATCCCTTTTAAGGGATAATATTCTCGACGGTAAACGTCGTAGGTCCCGTTTCACACCCAATCCTTTCATATCTCTCCATAATAAATTTTATGCCACTGAAATTGTAATGATAATTGTGGATGTAAATAAGCAAGCCATAATAATAATAATATGTGCATGATTATCATTACAATTTCAGTGCTACAAAATTTATAATGGAGAGATATGAAAGTATGGCCGAGAAAGCCTACACAGATGAATTTTTTAAAATGTTATTTGAACAAAATCAGGAATTATTTTTAAAATCGGCTGGACCAGATGTGTATATATTCATAGAGTACTGGTAATATAAATTGCATCAGTAATAGCATAAGTGTTATACTTTTTGTTCATCATGTCAAGCCTTCTGACCATGAAATTATCCTATTTTATTAATAAGTGAGCATGTTCATCTCATAGACATAGAAATGCATCTCAATTTTTTATCGAAATGGAATCTTAAATTTTACGGTATGAGTACCTTAAAATCTAACAAATATTTTCCTTTTTTTAGTTTCAGAGCACAGATGCTTTTTCCGTTGGGTGCATATTTTATTACGTTTTAAAAACCGGAGAGCATCCCTACGGTGATCGTCTTTTTCGGACTGCCCATATTCTTACACCGGAATACAGAGTTAAACGTCTTGACGATAATCTTTTTGAAGGTTATTGTGGTGAGTGTGGAAACGATTTGATCGATCAACTACTCACAACAAACTACAAACAGCGAATTATCCCTGCAAAAATAGAGCACCATCCATTTTTTTATTCGAAGAGCTCACTTGACGTCAAGTGTGAGCATGTTACTACGTCATGTTGTTTACCAAAAAAACGAAAAGCATAACAAAAACTCTGAAGCAGGATGATTTATATGTGTTACTTTATTTGTGGCAAAAACCTATTTTTCAAATAATAATTTAATCATTCCACGGAAATATATAAATAAATGTATCATATATGAAAAATCTAACGAGGGTGTAAACTTGAGCTTTGGTCAAGTTATTAGAAACATATTTAA